>JARFJB010001008.1:1630000-1677500 GCA_036346205.1 Vesta saturnalis | reverse complement strand
ATATTTTGCTAAATTTCAAAGGTTAGAAAAATTATTAGAATTGTAGCTTACGTAGTAAGGTTTATAAACAATTCCAAACTACTAAAGGTTTCGAGAATTTACGGTGCATTGGTACCAGACGAATTGGATAATGCGCTGTATAGTGTTAATAAAGATTGTACAGAAGAGTACAGCAGTTTAACAAAGGAATTAGTTTGAGATCTAGCAGCAAAATTTTAAATTTAAATCCACATTTGCATAATAATTTAATCAGAGTAGGCGGAAGAATTTCTGATTCTAAACAATGCTTTGATAAAATGCATCCATTAATTCTTCCAAAGAATCACATACATACCGAGCTTATCATTAAGCACGAACATGAACGGTTATTACACGCTGGTGCTCAAATGGTGCTGTCTTCGTTACGGGAAAGATACTTGCTCATTTTGGGTAAAAAAATTATTAGAAATTGTGTCAAATGTTTTAAGGCTTTTCAAAAAACTTCAAACTATCTGACGGGAAACTTGCCAAAAGTAAGAGTTAACAATTACCTTTTTATAACACTGGAACGCACTTTTGCGGTGTTACACGTCCAAACCGCACTAGGCGTCGTGTAGGCTTACTAATGTAAGCGGGTTGCCAAGCCAGCTAACAGGGAGATGGGCGTGGTCGAAATAATAAGTAAAATGGATGATTAATAAGCTCAAACACCTTACACTTATACTCAAATAGCTCAATTCGGGAAAATATGTCTCTAGGCGCCACCACAATCGAAACTTTGTTAATATGATTGTCTTAAGCTGGATGTTAATTAACCCTACTTGATTGTGGAAAGTAGGATTGTGCTTACTCGGTAAACTCATATACGAAGGTTCTAAACCAAACACTCGTCCAAAACAATTCAACTCAAGCTCAAATAAATTTAGTACTACCCAGGTTATTAAAAACTTTTTGAATACACCTCGTATACCAAAACTTCCAAAATAAAATTTATCACTCAAATTCATTCAATGAACGGTAATTAATTTTTAAAATTCTTAACATGAACGATATCTTTTAAATTTAATTTACTTTTGAATCGTAGTTGACATTCGTAAACATTTAAGGTTTCAAAACTCAAACTTTTTGTTATACTTAATGACATTTTTAAGACAACAGCTGATCTGTTAATAGTGCATTGCTCTAATGAAACTGACATAAAAATTTTGTAATCAACCTGGCTAATAAGACTTTTCAGGTTGTTCCTTAAATCTGGAAAAAAAATGAAAATATGCAAAGCTTACTCTTTTAAAATTGTCAAAACAAGATCACCAATTAAGTAAATGTTACATCTGTGTTTCATACCTGGTTAAATAAACAACAAAGTAAAAAAAAATATAACGATAAATATATATATTGTCCTGCATAAAATAATAAAAAAAAAACAAATGTTTACGTACACAAGGATATTTACATATACCTCAACAACGTGGTTGAAAATCAAAACCACACGTCACTACCAATTTCTGCAAAGATTCTTAATACTATACAACCCAACACAACATAATTCGAGAACGATTATCTTTTCGCTTCTAAACTAATAAATATTTAATCACATCATTACACAAATGAACTAAACCAAAGAGATAATCGTGCTTTACTAAATTTTTAAAATACTTAGATATATTCCTTACTTAAGATTGTTCATTAATCCTTGGCTTTTCTTTCTTCTTTCTTCCGTAAACCAATTATATGTAGTCCATTGGTAATCCCTTAAATTGCATGAAGCACATTACAAATGCTCAACAAAACTTATTCCTCTGTGCACTCGCGATTAGTTCACTTACGCGAGGTTATTACTTCCGCAAACATGTAATAACGGTAAACCTTCGGTTGCCTCTTACAAAATTTCTAGCAACCTTTACACCAAATTAGTCCCTTATATAAATAAAACTTTCAATGTCACATAACGTTACTTAAACCTTGGCTTAATATACAACGAACGCTTCGTTCACTTAACAGGTGGTCTCATAAATACTTTTAGCTGAATCTCGTTACAAGGACACGCGCTGCCCTTAACACTTTAACATAACAACTGTTATCTTTTATAAATCTGCTTACGCACTATTATTTTCTTGAAAATAAACAAACTAATTTTTATCTTCAACTTCAATTTAATTATTGTTTTGTTTATGAATGTCTTTTTCGATTTATCCCCGGTTCGGGTTACGCAGTTGTTTAAACAATTACTGCCTCATTAAAATTCACAAACATACTCCAACATCATCACATTCTATCCCACACTACCTCCGCACGCGCGTTTCACCCAGCTCTCATCACAAGCCAAAAGCTAACTTCCTACCTCTAACTAACTAACTAACTAACTCGTCAATCTCTGACTTCCCTATTTATAACTTCAGTCATCCATCTTTAAACATGTCTTCCTTCCGCGTTATATTCTCCAATAATATTCACTCAAAATGTCATAGTTCTGATAGCTGCTTCCCTCTATACAAGCACGCGTGTAATTACAATACATCGCCATATTTGTTTTCACTTACAAATTTTACAATTACTTCATGAAGAAATCATCTTTCGTCACTACATTCATTCAGTAGCCACTCTGGTCCATTACGCAACTTTTAACACTTATCTCCAACTTGCGCTCAATCTGCTTCCGCAACATTTGCAAAAATAAGTACAGTCTAATGTCTCAAATTCCATATACATACACATATTCTCAAAACAATTGCACAACATTACAAAACTTTCTGAAATTAATACTTAAACACACCCAATCTTTCTCTACATATTTTCTAAAACATTTTACACTTATTCTTCACATTTTCTGACCAAGATTACTCATTTTATCTTCAAACATTCCTTTCTTTATCAGCAGCAAAACAGTAGCGATACAGTGGAAAGCATTATCGTCCCATCAACAAATTTCTCTTCACATTTACATTCATCAAAATCTAATTATTCCAACACTAAAGTCTCTATAATATTCAAATACACGTATCTACATACAGAATTATATTTCTACTACATTTCCAGTGGCGTATCATACACCCACATACATTATACACACAAAAAAAAAATTTTTTTTTTTCAAACTCAATACACTCGCACTCAAAGCACATAATACACGTCATTATAACATCCTACATACAGGGTGCGTCAACGCAACCTGACAGCGGTCCATTTAATGTTCAAAGGTAGAAAAGTGAGGAATTCAAAAACACAAGGTTTATGTGTGTTTATCTATATGCATGAGCATAAAGGCTGTGTATTTAGAATTAGTGAGTGAGTTGACCACAGATGCATTTATTGCTACATTTCAAAGATTTATTAGCAGACGAGGCAAGCCATTGAATATCTTTTCAGACAATGCTTAATTATGTTGGTACAAGAAATGAATTATCTAATTATCTAATAAAAGAATGAGGTGGCATTTTCTACCTGCTCGTGCTCCTAACTTTGGGGGTATATGGGAGGCTGGTATAAAAGTTTTCAATCTCATTTTAAGCGAGTAGTCGGTAACACGGTTCTAACATTTGAAGAACTGAGTATGGTACTTAGTCAAATTGAAGCTATACTAAATTCTATACCCCTTTGTCCCCTATCCTCCGATCGCTCAGACTTATCAGCATTAACGCCAGCTCATTTTGTAATTGGACGAATGTTAGCATCATTCCCTCAGGGAAATTTAATGGAAACGCCCAATAATCCAATCTCAAGATGGCAGTGTCTACAGGCCATCATCCAACATTAAGAAAATTGCATAAATATGATTAAAATGGATTCACTTGTCTTACTGAAGGAAGAGCACGTTTCTCCTCTTAATTGGCCGTTGGGAAGAGTGGTGAAATTGTGTCCAGGGCAAGACGGTGTGACGCGAGTGGTAGAAGTAAAGGTGCGCGGAGGCATCGTTAAACGCTCAGTTAATCGTGTATGTGTACTACCAATAGAGCATATTGTTACACGTCCAAACCGCACTAGGCGTCGTGTATGCTTACTACTGTAAGCGGGTTGCCAAGCCAGCTAACAGGGAGTTGGGCGTGGTCGAAATAAGAAGTAAAATGAATGATTAATACGCTCAAACACCTTACACCTATATTCAAACAGCTCAGTCCGGGAAAATATGTCTCCAGGCGCCACCACAATCGAAACTTTGCTAAAATGATTGTCTTAAGCTGGGTGTTAATTAACCCTACTTGATCGTGGAAAGTAGGATTGTGCTTACTCAGTAAACTCTTACACGAGGGTCCTACAACAAACACTCATCCCAAACAATCCAACTCAAACTCAAATATATTTAGTACTACCTAGATTATTAGCAACTTTATGAATACACCTCGTAAACCAAAATTTCCACAACAAAATTTATCACTCAAATTTAACTGCATTCACATAACCAACAGTTATCAAAAAAAAAACTGAAATACACGGGTCGTCACAAACTTCCTGATTGTACCCCGTACATCCAGAATACCAAAGTTATAACACGTTAACTGAATATTTTCTACGTATCCCTCGTATACATATAAAGTTAAATCTCTACTTATAAATGCATAAAATAGTTCTTCATTCAATGGTCGATAATTAATTTTTAAAATTCCTAATCAAAAGAAAATCAATGTCGTCGGCTTAATAATTGTTCCTTCAGTATAATAGTGATAAAGTACTGCAAAGCAGCCAAACGAGAATAATCTTTGAAGCTTTAATGTTTCTAACATGAACGATATCTTTTAAATTTAGTTTTTTTTTTCTTTATTATACCTCTGAATCGCATGGGACATTCGTAAATATGTAAGTTCTCAAAACCCCATCTCTTAGTTATACTTAATGAATTTTTTTTTTTTTAAAGCGACAGCTGATCCGCCATTAGTGTATTGCGTTAAACGAAACTAACATGAAGATCTTTTTTTTCCCTCTTTTTACAATTAACCTGGCAAATATAACCTTTCCGGTTGTTCATTAATCTTAAAACCAAAATATGCAAAGTCTACATTTAAATTGTCGAAAACTAGGTCACCAATTAAGTAAACGTCACAAATGTGTCTCATAACTGGCTAAATAAACAACAGAATAAAAGTTAACGATAAATATATATTGTCCTGCACAAAATAATACTAAAAAAAAACAAATGTTTACGTACACTACAACAGCGTGGTTGAGAAACCAAACCACCACATCACTGTCAATACAAATTTGCGTTTCTGCAAAAATTCTTACTACTAAAACAGCCAATACAACATAACTCGAGACCGATTACCTTTCTCCTTCAACACTAATTAATTAAAAAAAAAATTACACAACAACCCGCAAATAAAATTAACCAAAAAGATAATCGTGCTCAACTGAGTTTTCAACGTTCTTAAATGTAATTCTTACTTAAAGACTGTCCATTCATCCTTCGCTTTTCTTTCTTCTCTCTTCCCGTAAACCAACTATTTGTTGTCCATATGTATCCTTAGATTGCCTGAAGGCACATGACAAGTACTCCACAATTCCACCAACACTGATTCCTTTCGGTACTCGCGAATAGTCCAACTATACGAGGTTATTACTCCAATAACCCGTAATAATCTGTACACGTTTGGTTGCCTCTTTAAAGTTTCTTACAACCTTTAGGACAATTTAGCCCTTCCTTACACAAATAAACTTTTAATGTCATATAAAATTACTTTAACATTGGCTCAATTTACTACGAATATTTCGTTCACTTAAAGGTGGTCCCATAAATAATTTGAACTAAGGATCATTACAAGCACACGCGCCGCACTCAACACTATAACGTAACAACTGTTATCTTATTATAAAACTGCTTACGCACTTTTTTTTCCTTGAAGAAAAAAAAACCATAAACTGATTTTATCTTCAATCTCAATTTTATTAATTGTTTTATTTATGAATGTCTCATACGATTCATCCCCTTTTGGGTTACGCAGTTGTTTAAACAATGACTGCCTTCAATATTATTCACAAATATAACTCCAACTCAACCCATTCTGAGGTTACACTTCACCTCGCGCGCGCGTCTTCCACCGAGCTCTCACCGACATCCACCAAAAGCAAAAGCCAAAAGCCCCCCCGTCAATCTCTGACTTTCCTATTTATACCTCAAGCCATCCATCTTTAAACATGTCCTACTTCCTCGCTATATTCACCAATGGTATTCACTCAAACTTTCTTAGTGCCCACTGATGCTACCCTCTGCACAAACACGCTTGTAATTACTATACATCGCCATGTTTGTTCTTACCTGCAAATTTTACAATTACTTTATGGAGAAGCCATTTTTCGTCATCACATTCATTCAGTGGCCACTCCGGACCATTACACAACTTTCAACGTTTATCTCTCACATGCGCTCATCCTCCTTCCGCAACATTTGCAAAAATAAGCAGTCTAAGGTTTCAAATCCCATATACGTACATGTATTCTCAAAACTGAGTGCACAACATTACGAGAACTTTCTATAATCAACACTTAAACATACCAAATCTTTCTTTACCTATTTCCTAAAACATTCTATACTTATACATTCACATCTTTCGGCCAAGATTACTCCTTTACCCTCCAACATTCCATTCCTTACCCAGTAGTCAACAGTAGCAAAACATTATCGTCCCATCGACACATTTCTCTTCGTATTTACATTCATCAGAATCTATTTATTCCAACACCAATGTCTCTATAACATTCAAATATACGTATCTGCATACTGAATGATATTTCTCCTAAATTGCCAGTGGCGTATCATCCACCCACATACATTATGCATATACACAAAAATTTTTTTTTTATTTTTTTTTCGTTCAAACTCAATACTCCCGTATTATACCATCTTACATAAAGGGTGCGTCAACACAACCTTACAATATGACTTAAAATTGTATAACATTTGTTTGAAAATTTACATTTATTTTTCTTCAAGAAAGGTTTGTTGTTTCAGTTTTCATTTTGGCAAGAAAATGTAAATTAGTTATTATTGTATCGCCCTTTATATGAGCTATACCTTATATGTTTAGATAAGGCCTTGTACTTGTAATTTTGAATAATTTTTTTGTATTACCGAATATCGGTGTTGGTTACATATTACGTTTTGCGCTTTTGATGTTATACGATGTTTTTGATTTTGAAGGAACTGAGTTTGTTCAAGGGGGACAATATGTTTAAGAATATTTCAAAATGTAAGTTTTGGCGCATGAACCCCTCTTTATGCCTTGGGAGGTTTGTGTTTGGTGGAGTGGGTAGATTATTATTGAGAGCAGTTGGAGAGAATTGGTGGTTATTTTTAGCTGAGACTATTAATAAAGGAATACAGTCCACAATGTATATTGTATATTTATAATTAACACTGGATTTGTGTTTTAAACTATACTGCTTTAGATGGCCCTTCTGTTTAATTGTATAATCTCATTGACCACATTTATAATCAGCACTTACTATGTAATGAAAATTGCTATTTTAATTTGTCTTTCCATTTTGTTACATAATCGCATTGATAAACTTCTCCATTTTTTTTGTATAATCACATTGATCAGTGTAGAAATTATGCATTACAAAATGTTGTTTTAAATCATATTTGTGTTTTTTGTGCATTAATCACATTCGTAACTAGTACTTGACCAATGTATTCTACAATGCCGCTTTAAACCACGTTTCCATTTTGTTGTATAATCACAATGAGCACATTTATATTCAACACATGCTTTATGTATTACTAAATGCTGTCTTAAATTATGTTTCCATTTTGTTACAAAAGCACAGTTATCACATTTATACTCAGGACGTGAACTGTGTACTACGCAATGCCGTTTTAATGAACTTTTCCATTTTGTTATATAATCACATTGATTACATATATAATTAACACTGGATTTGTGTTTTAAACTATGCCTCTTTAGATGACGTTTATGTTTAATACTATAATCACATTGGCCACACTTATAATCAGTACTTACACTATGTATAGAAAAATGCTGTTTTAATTTGTATTTCCATTTTGTTACATAATTGCATTAATAACATTTATAATGGGTACTTGCACTGTGTATAAGGCAATGCCGTTTTAATAAACTTGTCCATCTTGTTGTATAATCACATTGATCACATTTATAAGCAGCACTTAAACTGTGAGAAACAACATAATGGTCACATTCACCTGGACTTGAACTGTGCATTGCGTAATGCCGTTTTAAATGATCTACCCGTTTTGTTGTATAATCACATTGGTCACATTTATAACCAGGACTTGAAGTGTGTTTTACAATATGCCGTTTTACACTATCTTTCCATTTTGTTATAAAATCACATTGATCACATTTATACTCAGAACTTGAACTGTGTACTACACAATGTTGTTTTAATGAACTTTTCCATTTTGTTGTGTAATCACATTGGTTACATTTATAATTAACACAGGATTTGTGTTTTGAACTATGCGCCTCTAGATGACCCTTCTGTTTAGTTGTATAACCACATTGATTACATTTATATTCAGCACGTAAACTGTGAGTAACAACACAATGCTGTTTTAAATTGCCCTTCCATTTTGTTGTATAATCACATTGGTCACATTTATAACCAGGACTTGAACTGTGCATAGCGTAATGCTGTTTTAAATAATCTTTCCGTTTAGTTGTATAATCACATTGGTCACATTTATAACCAGGACTTAAACTGTGAATCATATAATGGAGTTTTAAATTACCTTTCCATTTTGTTGTATAATTACATTGGTCACATTTGTAACAAGGAGTTGAACTGTGAATCTCATAATGCAGTTTTAAATTACCTTTTGCTTTTGTTGTATAGTCACATTGGTCACATTTATAATCAGCACATGATTTATGTATTAATAAATGCTGTTTTAAATTATTTTTCCGTTTTGTTATAAAAGCACAGTGATCACATTTATACTCAGGACTTGAAATGTGTCCTACACAATGTCGTTGTAATGCACTTATCCATTTTGTGGTATAATCACATTGATTACATTTATAATTAACACAGGATTTGTGTTTTATGTTATGCTGCTTTAGATGACCCTTCTGTTTAGTTGTATAATCACATTGGTTACATTTATAATCAACGCTTACACTGTGAGTAACAACACAATGCCGTTTTAAATTACCCTTCCATTTTGTTGTAAAATCACATTGGTCACATTTATAACCAGGACTTGAACTGGGAATCGCATAATGTAGTTTTAATTTACTTTTCCCTTTTGTTGTATAGCCACATTTATAATCAGCACATGGTTTATGTATTAATAAATGCTGTTTTAAATTATTTTTCCGTTTTGTTATAAAAGAACAGTGATCACATTTATACTCAGGACTTGAGGTGTGTCCTACACGATGTCGTTTTAATAAACTTTTCCATTTGGTGATATAATCACATTGGTTACATTTATAATTAACACTGGATTTGTGTTTTAAATTATGCTGCTTTAGATGGCCCCTCCGTTTAGTTGTATAATCACATTGGTCAGCACTTAAACTATGTATTAAAGAATGCTCTCGTTCAGTTATACTAACAAGATTTCTTAAACCAGAGACGTCGTCTTCTCCCTTTTTTTCACTATTTGCAATATCTTTCAAGTCATTAATATTTATTCCATCAGAATGGTAATTAATTTCTTTTTTTATTAGATCCTTGTTTACCATAACATTTTGTTGGTTAAGCAGTAAATTTATTTGTCGTTCCTCTGTAGGTTCTACTTTTATAAGTTGCTTATCAATCTCATAAAACATTTCTGCGAGATCGTAGCGCTTTAAAATGTAATCTCATTTAAAAAAATTTTACAGTAAACACTCAATTTTGTTGGATAATTTTACGTAAGCTTGATCAGATGACACCGAGTCCGCACTTATCGTTCAAAAACTTGAAAATTTCCAGAACTAGATGCCTTCGTAGGCCGCCGGGAAATAAATGGTTCACTGTTAAGTCACAAAATAGTAATATACTGTTCTATTCCTTTTTGTTGTGCGTCATCAATTGTGACGTCATATCTCGTTTTTGCATATCGAAACTTCATGCGTGCAATAAAATATTAGTTGTTGCCAGGATCGAATTCAGCCAAATACGAAAAGGGTATTAAATTAAAAGTTTTAATAAAAGAGAGTAATAAATAGAGAGCGGATTTTATGCACTATAAAATGACGAAATATGTGCATATATATATATATATATATATATATATATATATATATATATATATATATGCACTTAAAACCTTAAAATATGCATCAAAATGCATTATTAATTCAAAATATGCAAAATATGCATAAATATTGAATCTTCTATTTACCTGTGTTAATTCCAAATTATAACATTAATATATAAAAAAGTATATATGCTTGTAATTTTTTAATAGGAAAAAGATAAATTGCATACAAACTTATTATTTTAACATTCAAAATTATGTGTTATTTAAAACTACATATTTATTTATACACTATACATTTATAAAAACTGCACCCTGTCATTACTACTTACAAAGCAATTATTATTTTAACATTATTTTAAAATTATGTGTTATTTAAAATTACATATTTACTTATACGCTATAGATTTATAAAGATTACACCTCTCATTACTATTTGCAAAACAATTTATAACTAAATATTTTTCCAAGTTTTCGGACAGAAAATTTTGGCGTCTGTCCGATAGTATGTTTTGTACAAAGAAAAACTTCTTTCTACATCCACAGAAGTTATGGGTGCATATTTTAATGAGGCTAATATGGCCAAATCTAAATTTATAACAAGATCATCGGAATTTTCCTCAAGTTTCAGAACTTTATTATTAACTTATAGTAACAACTGATATCCACTGTTTTTTTTGTAAAATTTCATTTAATTTATTAGAAATAGTTTTACCAATATTTCCTGAAACAGCAGACATCAGCTGTTGAAATTTATTAATTATTTGCATAGATTCATTTAATGACAATGCTTCCGTTTCTAATTTAGCAATGGTTGAACTTACAAAATAGTAATTTGCTTTTATAAATGCCAGCTCATTGCGCAATTGTGTTTACTTTAAAATGGATTGAGCTTTTTGAACGTAAGTACTTGAATTATCAGAAATTTCTAAAACTAACTCCTTTATTTTTTCCAAATGATCTGCATAAAAAAGAGGCTGCATTTAACCAAGTACCCCAACGCGTAATCACAGGCTCTGGTGGTAGAGGAATATTAGGTAACATTTCTTTGTACAATTGAATTCGTAACGGAGCTTTTAAAAACACTTATTCTTTATACTACTTATTAAACTATTTACTAATGGAAATTGATTATGAATTGTTTCTGCTACTCTATTAATACCATGTGCGAGACATGTTACATGTATTAAATTTTCATAAAATAATTTTAATTGCTGTCCAGCTTTTACCATATACGGTGCTGCATCAGACAGCATTAAAACTAATTTATCTGTTGCAACAATATCAGGAATAAAAAATTGCATGAAAGCTTCGTTTATAAAGCGAACTATTGTTGCATGATTGGTTTTCTCAAGAACTTTGGAAGCGATTAAATATGATATACTAGACTGCGCCTCACTTAAATAACCCATAATTAAATTTGCAACATATCGCCCGCAACAATCTGTAGTTTCATCTACTATAAAATAAAGATATTTATTTTTTGTAATTTTCTTTATACATAGTTTCAAGATATAAATCATTAATATACCTTTTTCGAAGCGTGCTTTCATCTGGCACTTGCTTTTTACTAATTTTTTTCTAAAAATGACCTAAAACTAGGATTTTGCAATTTCTTTAATGGAATATTGGCTTTAACAAGTGCGCTACACAATTCGAAATTAAATTCCTCTTGTGCATTTCTTTTGGCCGTTTCTTGAAACAACGACTGGCGCAAAGGTGTCTGACAAACTTTTGTTTTCTTAAATGTTTCTAATTTTCTTTTATGAAGAGAGGTTTAAATGTGCTGTGTAACTTGAGATTCCCCTTTCGCACATGATCTAAAAAAAAATTAATTTTAAAAATAAGTATCTAATTGCGTTTAAAAACTGATAAAACGGTGAATTCAATAACCTACATCAATTAATAAGGGTTTAATTTCCGAAATCAATTAAAAATATGTAATGGTACTTACTATTTTTCCACAAGCTATGCAAAACACTTTTTCATCATCCAGACGTAGTTCGGATGTATTTTTTATCCATACTTGAACTAAACTATTTTTAACTTTCGGCATCTTGAAGTTCACTTAACAAAGCCGTACCATTCAGTTACGTCTTCGCCCAAAGAATGTTTAAAATTTTGCATTTTGTCCGTTACTCTCAAATTATTTTCAACTAACTAAACACTTACCTTGAAAAAGTCCAAATAACTTTAACCCTTGATTGCGGGAATTCCCTCAATCAATGCTTTAACTATCTATTTAGGTACCATTGGAATTTTCAAATACTACGAAATAGCGGCATTGAAACTTCATAATCCGGAAGTATTAACGTTGCACTTAACTGCAGGTAATAATCTTTCTTTAAACCTGTCTTATTCATATAAAAATACATTTCTTAGTTAGACACAATAACAAAATTTAAAATAAGTTAGAATAATGCATTTTAAAGCGAATTTGGAAGATATAGAAAAAATGCGAAATATATGTTAATTATGAATAAAAAAGGCAAAATATGCATAAAATTGCAATATATGCAGTATTTGGCGAAGTATGCAAAATATGCAAAAATTAATTAATGTCAAATGATTGCATTTAGTGCAATTCGTCTAAAAACAAAACGATATTCTTCAACTATAAAAAATAAGCGATATGCAATTTGCATAAAATCCTCACTCTAGTAATAAACTATACTTGTATGTAATTATCAAAACATTTAAGTCAAAAAGTAAACAGTTAAGACATTTGTTGAATTATGGTTAAAAATAAACTAGTGCTTTAGTAACAGTGCTTTTTGTAATTTTTGTCGCAACAATTTTAAATTATAGTTATGGGGTTGAAAGAAAATATACATATATTTTTATATTTTAACAAACGTTTAATAAAAATAAAAATAATTCGTTTATTCTCAATAGATAACACCCAATTACATAGAAAAATACAAATTGATTCAACAATACCTGAATATACATAAAAATACAATAATAGATATTATTTACCTAAGTAATAACTATATTAATCCAAGGTTAGTAAAGTTATATTAATCTAGTAAAACTATATCGAATTTTATATTTATAGTAGCGCCGGGGAGAGGACTAGAGAATGGGGATATAGTTATTACTGTGAAATGCATCTGTTTCCCTTTATAATTAACGCGAAGTTCCCACTTAAAGAAAGACAGGTTATATAATATACGTCTGCTATATATTTTAAATGCAGGACTTAAATACGTATGTCGATTCTAAAGTCAAAGCGCATGACGCTGTCAGGTGTCTTCTTGGCTATTTAACCTCAAATTATTCTTCGTATTTCGTTTCGTATAATCGCATCATGTTTTGTAGTTATAATAATTTATCTTTCGCTTCGTAATTTATTAGTTTCCATTGCATTTGTAAACAACAGTTTTTTTCAAAACTATTATTATTAATATTCACTATTACGAGGTAAGTTTATAATGCAAAATGCATTTCCAATTGATTGAATGCATTTATTTATTTTGCAGTAAATAGTGATGTCATTAAAAGGTAAACCTTTGAAAAGCCAAACTCAAGTAATGTTAATGAGTATACTGCATTATTTCGTGATTGGAACGCGATAGCGGGGGGCCAAGTTTACCTTTAACTTCTATTATCCAGGTACGCTAATGATGTTCACTATTTAAATTTATATTTATGTAATATTATGTTGCAGCGAACTGCTCTCACATGCGGCATTTCCGAGAAAACCGTAACTCGGACAAAGGTAAGAATGGCTCTCGCTTTAGAATCTGGGAAATCGGCGCCGGATTCACCGCAAAAACATAGGCTGCGTTTGAAGTCAAAGTCAGAGGATGTCGACGAATAGGTGAAAGACGTTTTGAAATGAAAAATTTACACCATGCATGCAACTGGTAAATAATTCAAAAATTATGGTTGAAATGGGGTTAATCACTGTTTAATTTTAGGCTCACATATTACTATCGGAAAACTCCAAACTGAACTTAAAGAAGATAAAATATTTACCTTCAGTAAAATAGGTTTGAAACAATTGTTACACAAAATTGGTTTTGAATTCAAAGTTGACGATGGAAAAAGGCGTTTAATGGAGCAGGTTCATATTGCTGGTGCTCGAGCAACAGTTTTGCGAAAATATTTTGCTAATAAAAGTCATGGTATGATAATGATTTGAAAAGCACAAAAAACAAACCGCTAGGTGAAGGTATAGTCCAATTTGTTAAAAATATTTTTAACCGAATAAATTTTAGTTTTATCGTACTGAGTGCTGCCAACAAGGATGGTTTTATACCTAATTTATCATAGGTATTTTCCAGTAAATGTAAGACAGCAGACTACCACGATAATATGAACACTCATTTATTTCAAAAATGGTTTCAAGAGCAGCTTTTATCAAATTTAGAAAAACCAAGTTTGATCATTCTTGACAATGCGAGTTACCATTCTACATTAGTAGAAAAATTACCTTCAAGAGTTGGAAGAAAGAAGATCTTCAATTTTTAAGAAAACACAACATTCCTCATTCGAATGATATGCTTAAAGTGGGATTATTACAAGTTGCCATGGATTTATAAGTTCCAAAGATATATGCAATCGATGAAATCGCTCATCAATGGGGATATCAAATTTTACGTTTACCTCCGTATCCCTGCCAATTCAACCCTATCGAGTTAATATGGGCAAATTGTAAACAGTATTACAACAAAAACGTTGGAAGACAGGGCTTCAGGGACGAGAATGTTTTATCGCTATGGAAGGATTCATTAAACCAAGTAACTGGAGACCTGTGGCAAAGGTGTATTTTACATGGTGAAAAGGAAATGAGCCAGTGGTGGGACGTTCAAAAAAGAGCTGAGGAAATGGTAAAACCTCTAGTAATCAATGTCGGAGAGTCGAGTGAAGATGATAGTGGAAGTGAAGGTGATGACTTTTAATTATAAGATGTCCAATATTAGAATTTAAATCAAAAATTAGAATCTTAGTTACTTTATGACATTGTAAAGAATTATTATATTTAACATATACCTCTGTAGCTGTACTTAGGTTTACATTCGTTATATATATATGATATATATATATATATATATATATATATATATATATATATATATATATATATACAGGATGTGGCGCGAAGAGTTTTGATTAAAAGTAATGGCGGATACAGTTATATTAAAAATCTGAAATTACGAAGCTGTAGGTTTTGGATGACGTTGAGTTCAAATATAATATTGTTCTGAATGTGGCACTTCCAGTTATACCGGAAGTAGACGTCAATTTTGTTATTTTAAATGGAACCTAATACTTTTTATTTTATTTTCGAATTCTAAATGAAATTCTAGATAAAATTTGTGTACAATGCCTTATACCGAAAATGAAGTATTTTCGAGATATTTCGATTTTTTAAAAATTTTGAAAAAATCCTAGTCTACATTAAATAACGATATCTCCATTAATAACGAATCTAGTGACGTGAAATTGTAACCAATAAGCATGATGTTTTAATGTTTTTTGTGCAATAAAAGACAATAAAATTTTAGCATTAAAATTCTATGATGAAAATTTAAATGGTACAAGATATTGCCACATTTTAGAAGAAGCCATACGACCGGCGTTACATACTTTAAGGAATGGAGAGGCGGCTTCAGCTTGGTATCAGCAAGATGGAGCACCTCCTCATAACTTTGGGCTCAGCATCTTTACGACATGTTTGATGATAGATGGATTGCCAATCAGGGTCCGTTTCATTGGCCAGCTCGCTTTCCTGATTTGGCTCCTCTAGATTTTGGTATTTGGGGTTACGTTAAAAATCAGGTATTTTCCAAACCTGTTACGACAAAGGAAGATATGATGCAGAGAGTCTTACTTGCTTTTAGTACTCTAACACCTGACCATATTTCCAGAATTATAAGACATAACTTAATGAAAAGGATTCATAAATGTTTAGAAGTAGATGGTGATAATTTTGAACACTTATTATAAAACTTTATTTGTTTAATGTTACATTTAGTTATTGTTGTTTGTAAGTTATCTCATTAAATTAATACAAAATACCTAGTCAACGTTTTTAATGATATCCACAATTAATAATCCTTTCAGGCTATTGGTTACTTTTCAGAATTAATAACTTATAAAAAAATAACAAAATATCACCTTAAATAATGGAAATCATGGCCTACCCTTTACTAATGTCGAAATAATTAAGTGTTGTTATGTTTTAACTAAGATAATGAAATATCTCAAAAGTGGTTGGATTTAGGTATAGTAAATACTGATACCAAACGAATTGGCTTAAAAAAATAGAGCGAAAAATGTAATAAAATACAGGGTGTTCTATTGGTTACAATTTCACGTCACTACAATACTTTATTTTTGGTATAGGACATTATACACAAATTTTATCTAGAATTTCATGTAGAATTCGAAAATAAAATAAAAAATATTAGGTTCCATTTAAAATAACAAAGTTGACGTCTACTTCCGGTATAACCGGAAGTACCACATTCAGGACAATATTATATTTGAACTCAGCGTCATCCAAAACCTATGGCTTCGTAATTTCAGATTTTTAACATAACTATATCCGCCATTACTTTTAATCAAAGCTTTGCGTGCCACACCCTATATATATATATATATATATATATATATATATATATATATTGAGATGTTTATAAATTACATTAGTATAGCTATGTAAGTCACATAGCAAGTAATTTCATTAATTTGTACAAATGGTACATTTCGTTATATATAATATTAGGTAGGGATGATTGATTAACATCGAGATGGATGTAAATTTAAATAATTCATAATAAAATGTTAAAATAATAATATTCGACAACAGATTACACATAAGTATAAGGTATGTTAGTTATCGTAATGCATTAAATCAATATCAATTTTAGTTAGTAGGTTTATTTAAGCATAATGTTCCGTAAATACAGGCTATAGATAACAAATATGATGTTAAAATTAGGATTAGGCATAAATCAATGTCACAATTTCATTGTACGCAGCCAAGAATTATGAAAACGTTCGTGTTTGTGCGAAAAACGAATATAAGTGCTAAAATGACATAAAAACAGAATAAATTCATTGGTGATTAACTATAAAACATAAACCAGCCAGCATTTCTGGAATAGTTGTGATTAATTAACGTTTACAGACCTTAAATTAGTGATTTGCAACAATTCCATACAAGTCTCAGAAGAACTTACAAACTTATAAAAGTGTGAGAATAAATTAAATTAAGACATAAACATTAAGAATATACACTTTCACAAACATTTAAAGTGCTAAAAAGTGTAAAATTATACATTAAAAATTATTGTATTAATTTGAGGTTATGTTATTTCCTCACACAAAAATTATGTAAAAATTGTTATGGATAGGGACAATTTGATCAAAATAAATTATAAGAGGTAAAAATAGTAAAGTGGCCTCAATTTCAAGTCACAATTCACTATATTAGTGACTATATTACCAAATTTAGTTTTTAAGGGTGTATGAAAATTTCAAATAATTTTCCTTTCAAATTGGCCGTAGGCATTTAAAAGATGTGTATTTATATGTAGTAGCATCCAATATTCATGTGGAAATCAATTCCAGGGCTGTAAAATGCATAAAATTAGTTTAAAATCAATAAATCAATGTAAAAATCAACTTGGTTAATAATTGGAGGAATTACTTGATGTAAGGACTTAATTTATAGTAAAAATTGTGAGGATTCCGAAAATGTTGTTAGTTTTAAGATAGGTTTAAGGGGTCAAAAGTTATGAGCTTTTGAAATTAAATTGTAATTTAAGAAAAGCATTAGCCAATCAGAATTGAGGAAAAATTGGATGTAGTTGTTGATAACAATCGATGAATTTGGTTTCTAACGATTTGCATATAAATAGAAGTGCTGAAGGATTAGTAGCTCTCTCAGTTTTTCTCTGTTCCAACAACTTGCTAATCAAGATGTTGCCAAATTTTTTCTTGAAATTATTTTAAACAAAATAACGTCACTTTCGATAAAAGTAAAGTGCGGTTTTAATATCGGCAGTGTTAAAAACAAGTGATTTGTCGGTAAATAATAAATTAAGGTTAGTTTACCTTTTAAATAAAAATTCGGAGATTCGACATTGTTTTTAAGTTTGTTTGTGTTTACGTTTGCTATGGATATTGTTAATTGGGTTTGTTCGTGTTTCTATTATTATACATTTTATTTATTGGAAGCGTGTTTAACTTAAATAACCTTCAAACTACTCATGCATTTCAAAAATTATTTTGAAATAAAAATAATAAAGCGTAATGATCCTGAAAATAAAGATTTATCAATATGAAGAAATATTAGTGAAACTTACGTAAACGTACAAGCATTAATATAGAAGCAAATTTGGATGTTCAAGAAGCAAATTTGGATTTCGAAGGAGCTGTTTTCTACGGTCAGCTACATCAGCGGGAAGAGGATAAGAAGGCCATCTTATGTGAGTGTTATAACGTTATGTACGTTATTGTTGACTGATATTTTCATTGGTGTGTTAATGATTTCCATATTTTGTACTAAACAGGATGTGCGACAACTTGTATGCATGTCCAAAGGGAACATTAATTGAGCTAAAATTAAATGATTATTAGAATATTTACTAAATTTAAACATAATTGTACTTACATGTATATGGCGTATTTTCTTTTTGTTTGTAATGAAAGGTCACATGAATGCGTATTCATAGCGCATGCTCAATTATACATTTGAAGATTTTTTGTTATGTACAGGGAGTTGCACATATATCGATGCAAATTAAAATTTATAATTCTATTTCTTTAAATAATTTGGATATAATAAAATATAAATGGGCGACAACTCAATGTGTATTAATCACATTACCTATAGTTATAAATATTCAAAATCGTAGTATAAATTAACAAAATAATTATTTACTTTGTCACATAAATTTAAAGTCTCTTCTAAATTTGAACCCTATCCCCTTTGATGAGTCTTAACATGCAACTGTTAAGTTAATTAACCCAATAAATATAAATATAAAATATATAAATATTATAGTTATCGTAATATATATATATATATGTATATATATATATACATATATATATATATATATATATATATATATATATATATATATATATATATATATATATATATATATATATATATATATATATATATATATATATATATATATATATATATATATATAACACACACACACACACACATACATAACCAAATTACAGTCTTGACTCTTTTGACGCAGTGAGATCTGTCGGCTAAAAACGATCCTCCGCAATTAACCAAACTTTCGCACTTCATTCGTGCACTGTCTAGCTAGCTAATTCGTTTCTTATTGAAAATTATTGATGTAATTAATTTGTGAAACAGATCCAAACCGAAATTTTGTTGACCCGGTCTCAATTCTGATAATTGTTTACAGTTTATTTAAATTTGACAGCGCGGCTTAAATTTGAAAATAACCTAAAAACATTGACGATGTGTTGTTGGTATTCAAAATTACTAACTATATGAACCAATAACGACATACGTTTTTAAAATCTTAGACCATGCTTTACTAAAAGATGACTCATAAGACACCTCTCGCCGGCCCGACTAGAACAGTACTGCCATTTAAAAATCTGCCATATTACCTACTCGTCAGTAACTTCAATATGCGTGCGTTTTTATTCCTACCGGTAAGCTCATCGATTAAGCAGAAATTCGGGTTGGCTGTTTTTAATCTCACCAATGAAACTTCAATGGATTTCATCGGTCCGTTTTAATTCGCAATCGGATTCATTTACGGTGAACTGGTGAATTTTCAAAAAGTTAATCTCAAAAGTAAAATATTACTCCTATTGATAATAGTTAACCTAAAAATTTAAACATGATGAAAAATGCGTGCAGTCCCTTCGAACAAATATTTGATTATAAACTGTAGCATTAAATTATAATAACGTTCCATTTAACGTAAACGTCGATTTCGAAACGTATCATCTTTTGTGAAATGTTAAGTTTTATGTACCACTTTGGAATTGTACAATTACCTTGCCTACTGATTTGTTGCAGATGAAGATATTAAAAATAAGTACGCTAAGATGGTGTATGAAATGAACTTTGAGAATAATGAAAATAGTAATCAAACAGAACCTAACACTAACAGTAGTATTAATAACCATCCACATTGCAGCCAATCTGAAATTACTGATTTGACAGAAGAGTGTACTATGCCTGGTGCTCCAAATTTTAAATGGAACAATGACACAATAAAACTATTGTTAACAATTAGGTTAAATTTGGACAAAGATTTTAGTACTCCTTCCTGTAAAAAGAAAAAAACTGTGGGAGAAGGTAGCAAGAGAAATGAATGAAGTGTTGGGTGGCCAACAGGTTACAGCAGATTCCTGCGACTCGAAATACAGAAATCTGCTTGGGACATACCGTATGAATAAACGTAAACAAACAACAGGCGAAGGAAATATCAAGTGGGAATTTTTCGAAGTGATTGATGCAACATTGGGACATAAAGCTTCTAGTGCTCCCCAAAACCATATACTTGGTACCACAAGTGAAATCTCACTAGAGGAATCTTTCATTCAATCCGATAATGTTACTGATGAAGAAAGTGCAGAATTGGATGACTTGGTCACATTCACTCTGAAACGGAAAAAGAAGAAAATTGGAGAAATGTCCCTAAAGAAATATTTATTTTTAAAGCTTGAGAGAGGCAGAGACAAACAACGGACCAAGGAAGTTATAAGTGAACAGCACTGGAAAGAAAAAATGGAGTAAAATTAAATGAAATTGATGCAATCAACAAATTGGCCGTTGCCATATCAAATACAATTATTAACAAGATTGAGGAAAATTCAGATTGCTAATTAAGTGCCTAATGCTCATAAATAAAATAAAAATTGAATGCTGTCCGCACCCACAATGTCACCAAAAATGAGTCCAGTGGGTCCAGTTCGAGTAAGTCAAAAATGAGAGTTAAAGTCCATGTCACTATATCAAGCACGAGCTAGATGAATCCCCTACATCACTAGATGAGGAAGATGATTCAACCATTTTTTTAATAATATTAACGAAACCAATCATTACTTTAATTCACCACTTTCAAAAAACTAAAATACAATTCATCGATTATTTGCGATGCTTTTTGATGACGTCACATTCATCAATCCTCATCACTACTAAATCCAACAAGAAATTTGATGAGAATAAAAACGTACGTTATCTTCCCATAAGTCACAAGCTGGTTCATTATCTGATTCATTTGAATCGATAACGACAGGAAGAATGTTACTGGCAGCAATCATTTTTACTGTCTCCCAGTATTCACTGATAATATTTTTAACGTTTCACATGCTTGCTCCACTTTTCTGGTGTAACCTACAATTTAACAGTATTATAATAACCAGCATAATACAAAACTTTCATTTTTACCTGTTGAACTGCTCCTTCCATATTAAATCAATGACCTGTACTTTTCTCGTTGACGTTTAATGTGTCACTATTTGAAAGTAACAAAGTAGTGTCATCCCGAAAATTAAGAGTCGACGTGACGGTTTTTGCATCACTACCAACTTAATGGGTAGCAAATCGACAAACTATGACGCACAACCAAAAGGTTGTGCGAAGAACTATAGTTAAAGGTATAGCTACTATAAAGGTATTTATAATGCTATAGTTAAAGTAGACTCTTTTCAAAACCACGTAATCTATGCCGTCAGAATGACGTTTTATTATACCAACGTACCAGTTATACATCCTCATTACAAATCGCATCTAGTGAATTTCACTCGAGCGAGTTGGCGGAATTCCTTTAAAATAATCCATGTTGCTATTTGTCTAGTTTAATTTTTAACCTCATACTTTGATTTATTTCGTTTCGTGCCATAGGGGGAATATGGGGTATAACAAAAACTTATTACAACAAGCATGTAGCTAGGTATGGGACAAGTATTGAAACTGTTTGAATATATGGAGAGGGGCTCTAGGGACAGAAATATCAAAAATCTGGAAAAACAATATTCGGCATACCGAAGAAGAAATTAAAAAGTGGTGGGATCGCGAAGTGATGTTTGATCAAGACGACATCGCACCATTGATAATAGATTTAAATGAATATAGGGATTCTGAAAGCGATGTTGATATTTAATATTAAGTAATTCATTAAGGATCATTTAGTTAAATACAATTTAGCATCACATCTTAGTCTATAATTTACTCTGAATACATAATTTTTATGTGCCCACGCGGGGATCGTATTTTTCACCCCTTTTTGTATGGCTTGTTTTCGGAGGCCATTTTCAACCCTTGATGGTATTTTCACCCTAATTAGAGCCCTTTTGGTTGCGTTAAGAACCTTTTTGTCAGTTCACCCATTTTGTACGGCTTCTTTTCGGAGGCCATTTGCTAAACGAGTACCTAATTAAGTAAACAATCAATTAAGTATTACCAAATATTTTATAGTGTTTATAAAATCACAGTCAACCTTGAAATATTTACTTTTAGTTGATCACACTATTAAGTGGTTGCGCATATGTATTAATGGTTACACACATATAGATTGTTCTCGTTTCATTTTAATAGCGTTATAAATTAAAAGTAAAAATATTGAAAGGTCGACTGTTAAATTATGTTTCTAATCACATTTGGCTTTAACTGCAAGGTTGTTAAACGCGTCCTTGTCTTGTACTATTCGTGTATGGGTGATGTATCGAAAATATTTATCGAGTAGCATAACAGACTTCTGTAAATGCATCATATAGGTAAAATTTTGCGACGCGAAGCTTTCGGCAAAGGTTGTTTTGGCGACCCCACTCCCACCCTCCCCGAACGTAACCGAGATTGTAAGACAGGTGTAGCGCGTCGCAACTTGTCCTCGGGTCGCCCCTTGTCATGATCGGAACTTGTTCGTGGGCCTTTGTGTATTGTCGTGGTACCTTTGGCGGAAAATTTGAATTTGTATTACAATAAGGAGCCTAATGCTAATTTGTAAGACAGGTGTAGGGCTGCGTAACTTGCTTTCGGGTCTCTCCCCCCTTGTCGAGGTCCCATTGGCGGAAAATTTGAATTTGTATTTAAGTCTCTGCAGGTAATGGCTGGAAATATGAATTTTTATTGTAATAAAGGATATAATTTTAACTTGTAAGGCAAATGTAGGGCTTAGCAACTTACCCTCAGTCCCTCGCCCCTCGACCAAAAATTTGAATTTGTTTGTGAAGCCAACTATGAGTGGAAATTTGAACTTGTGTTACAATAAGGAGGCCTAATGGTAACTTATAAGACAAACATAGGGCTTCGCAACTTGCTTTCGGGTCTTAGTCTCTGGTCCCTTGGCAGAATATTGAATTTGAATTTGTATTTAAGTGTTTACATTCTGATTACTTATTGCGAGAAATTTCAACTTGTATTCTAATAAGTAGCCTACTGCTAACTTATAAGACAGACATATGAACTTGTGCGAGGGCCAGAGCCCTGCTGTCGTGGATCCTTGTTGGTAATTTGAATTTGTGTCGTCATCTACTTTTGTATGGGCTAATGAATATTCTCTGTAATAAAGGCGGCACCACCTAGCGTTAAACTTCTAGGACTAATCAGAGTTTTGTTCGTGGCACCATCTAGTGGTATATTTTTAAACGAGAATGCTACCGGCCTTAGGTCTTGTGAGTGGGAGCACCCTTCAATGTTCGGATAGAATCGGTCATCTTCACTTTAGAGTGGGGACCGCCGAAATAGCCTTCGCACCCGTCTTAGGAGAAAATACCTCTGCCAAAAAAAGTAGTTTAGGTTTATAAACAGGCCCCTAGGGAAGATATTAGAGCGTGGTTACGGAAACAAGAAGCGTACACTATGCATAACTCCCACCTCACGCTTTAGGTTAGGTCAATACACGTACAGTCTTAGGTCAGATTAATAAATGCACGGTTTTAGGTTAGTTTGGGCCAATACTCGTACAATATTAGGTTAGATTAATAAACGCACGGTTTAGGTCAGGTCAATACTCGCGCGTATCTCAAAACCATGTTGATGTTAGCGGCGAATTACGGTCGAAGAAGAGGAAGATCGATAAAGGATGTGATTAAATAAATGATGTATTGTTTTTTTACAGTATATTTTCAATTTTTTTATTAATTATCTTGTTTTCCTAACGGACATTCGAACCTACCCTAACAATGCTACAGTTAACGCGAAAGGACGGTTCGATGGGAAATTACAATAAGTGTGAGACCGGTTTTTCCGCACACTGTTTTGCATGATTAAGTTAAATCAATTTGGAATTTTGAATTGTGGTTAGTCCAATCAGTATTTTTGAACTGTAAGATGGTTTTCACAAGCTGTAAGTTATGATTAATTGATTGAGATTGATTTGGTTGATTGATTGAGATTGATCTGATAGTTTGGTTTGACCTTGAGCATGTGATTGTGTGTGTTGTGAACTGTGTGTGTGCAATACAACGTGTCTGTGTCTGTGTCTGTCTGTGTCTGTGTGTGTGTGTGTGCGTGCGTGCGTGCGTGCGTGCGTGCGTGCGTGTGTAATTGGACATGCAGATAAATCAGGCATAATTTTTTCGAATGTATAGGTGCTGACCGCTTATAAAAAGTGCCATTGCATCAGAGTAGAAATTATTATTATTATTTCACCTAATATTTAAATTAGACTTTAATGTATTTAGCAGCAGCAAAATTTAAAAATATTTGTACACACATTAATTAACACGATAGCAATGGGTGATTTCTACTCTCCAATTAATATTAAAGAAATTGTATAACTGTTTAATAATAATAACTGCATTCCATGAAAACAATTCTATCACATAGGTAAAATCATTTTAAATGTATGTTGTAAATAATAAACATCGCTTTATAATATATAAATATAATAAATTCGCATATGTCAATATAAATTCGCATATGTAAGGTCGCTTTAACGAGTCTGCGAAAGGTAAATACGAGTTGTAGTAAGTGTGATAGAGATAATTAGGTTTGTTTGTATATTTATACTCTAAAAATTACTTACTTAATGATGGGAAAGCCATTAGCCAGTTTTATATCAACTATTCATAAGTAAAAATACAGAACGGGCTTAGTGAGCTGCATGAAATATTTCAATATTTAGTTCCCCGTAACTGTTACCGTAAAAATACACCGCTAGATGGCGCCACAAATAAACCCTAATTAGTCTTAGAAATATCCACTAGGTGGCACCACCTTTATTACAGAAAATATTCATTGGTCTATACACAATTAGATGACGCTACAAACAAATTCAAATTTCCCAACAAAAATACGAACCCCACGCAGGAGTCAAATCTCAACTCAGGCGTCATTTTAATTTTATTTTTTTTAAATTTTAGATCATTATGACGTCATCTAAATTATAGATAATTGACGCACGATTACCCCCACAATGTTATTTTTTCTAATAATTAACGTTTGGAAAGTTTGTTAACGACAAATTTAAAAATTACGCTTTTTTTAACTAAAACTCACTATTCCCAATAGAAACAGACATGGGTCACCCTGTATATTAAATAGCTCTTTTAAGTACTACTAAAACGATATGCATAGTAATTTACTTAGTTCCTAAATATTTTTATTAACACAACATGCTACTGAAGCCGATTCTGTCAAAGTAAAATGGCGTTTGAGTTGACATTTGGCAGGTGAACTGTATGTGTTTGAAGCCGTAGAATCCAAACATGTAAAAATATACAGGTTGTTTAAGTTTTTGGCTTTTGTATCATTTCCGGTGAAACCGGAAATCGGTCATATTGTTTTTTGATGTAAAAAAATCCCAAACTGGTTCTAATATAACCCATCAAAACTTGAACAAAATCCAACTACCCGTTCAAAAGTTACAGGGGTATTTGATTTACACCCGGTAGAAATTGTGTCTCTGAAGTCAAAACTCGTATAGCACAATAAAGGTTTAAAGAATGTCTCATTAAAGTGTTCAATAAACCACCTTTTAAAACAATGGGCCCAAATTGTCAAAATTCAGTTGCTATCCAATGGGAAAATGCATTTAACGAACGTGGTAGGCGTGAAAATTCCTTTACAGTGAATTTTCGACAGCGTTTTTTATCTTTATTAATTGCTTCCAAATCATTCTTGAAAAGTTTCACTCCTTGTTTACCACTAACCCAAAATTGTAATAGTCTTTTTATGAACCCCAAAAAAATTAAGTGCATGTAACCTAAAGGTACCGCGGTCACTAATCGCACATTGACCTGAAGAACTGGTGTAGCACCCTTGTTATAGTCTTCATCAAGATCCCTAAAACTCTCATCAGTTCTTAAATTACGATTGTTTCGGGATAAGTCATTCTATTATTTTGGAAAGTTCGTCGCAAATACACTTTGTGCTTCCAAAACATCCATTGACGATTTAACATTGAGAATGAATGGTTTGGCAAGCGTATCAAATAAGACTAGATATTTTGACTTCACACAATTCATCACAGGACAACAATTTTTTATCTCCTAATTCCTTAATTTCTTCAACAAACAGCTGCAGAAATTCTTCAACATTCCTTGGTTTCTGAGTTGCGCGGAATACCCTAATAGGAAATGGAGTACCACCTCTTATATTTTCTACATTTCCTAAAATTATATAAGGATGAATGCCCAGCGTAAACAAACACCGCCCAATACACAAAATCCTACCTTTTGCTTTTCGGTTATTGCCTGAAAAGTATTGAGAATCCCTCGGGGAATGTCCGCAAAGTGTATGTTTGTGTAGATATTTTCCTACCTTGCTGGTCTGAAAGGTGTAAACTTGTTCAGTCTATCATTCTTCTAATTAACCAAAGCGTGTATGCCCGTTTCATTAATTAACATATCCCGCCACCACGTACCCAACATATACACAAACTAGGAGACCAGTCAAACCTGCAGACAGACAATCGCATAATAATCTCCAGAAAGTCGGGTTCCCGTAAGAGAATCCTGTTAACCGATATTTCTGTGACCGTAAATAAATCCGGAATTCCAGTCGTCAAACACGAACATTCTATTTTCGTATCCAGAATATTTAATTAAACTAACTACGGTCCTTTGTTCGAATACCCTTTGTTTTGTATCCAGAATACTTAATAAAACAACCCGCTTCCTGAAGAAATAAATAAGCTCCATTAATTTAAGCTAATTTCGATAAGCTCCGAAATTAGAATTCCCAGTCTAATTCTCAAAAGAACTCCCGTTGCCATATATTTTAATTGAAATTTATCGCATTTTTGAAAGTGGTGGATGAACCCACCAGCATTTTCCCTACTTGTTCACGTTGTTTATAGTTTATGACCTTGATAGTTATATGGCATTCACTTAGCGTAATTATAATAATTACCGAGAGTCCAGTAAGTTTAAATTAAAAACTCTGTAATTAAAATTAGTACTTTATATTGTTTTGAAATGAAATCAAGAAAGAACAGTTTGACCTAGCAAACTAAATGTGTTCCATTGAAAATAAAGGGCTAATGTCCTCGTATATACTATTAATGTTATCAGTTCTTATTGTTTTTCTCGGAACAAATTTATATAAATTTATTTGTATATCCAGATGTTAGCTACTTTGTAACGTAAAGTCTTAAACTTTTAAGAAGCAAATATTGCTTTCTTTTGGTTTTGATTTCCAGTAGAAATTAACCCCCGTGTTACGTTAATAATTCAATTACCTACATACATAGTGTTAAGGGGTCAATTACCAAACATCAGATTACATTTTGAATCACAATAATATTTGAGCATTTACTCGTCTTTCTTTATCACTAATTATCCAATCCACACGGGTAAAAACATACCAGGGAGCTGCGACGCCAGGAAGAAAGGCCGCATAACCGTTACTTTACGTTTTATTATTTATTTTATTTATAATTTATTTTCAATACAACGTAGGTTAAGTATATTTAGCTAGACCTATATAAATAGGAAATAAAGGATAATTAACACGAATTAGTGTATTTGTCAAAATCAGGTAGTTGTCACAATTATTCTCCGAAACTATACCTTTCTATGACTAAGCTGCAGCCGGGCAAACATTAAAAAATAGCTAAAGTAAAGCTACGCTTTACACTATAGCATATTGTTTGACATGTTATATTTTATTACATCAACGTACATAGCGTAACAGTCACGTGCTTAAAGAACAGTGCCATAATAACTATGCTATACTATAAATTCACAATGTCAGTTTGAACTCGTCGCCAATAATTTACGTTGTGTATCGGACTTCTATAAAACTTAATACTGTTATTCAACTATTACAGTTCAAAAATAGGTATACAAATTGTGTAATATACGACTTTGACCCTCTTTGTTATCAATGATCTTTTAATTGACAACAGTACTACGATTTACAAAAAGTGCTTCTGGCAAAGCCGTGTTTATACATAATTAATATCTAACAATAAGTCAATACTCAACACACGATTTGTGTTTTACAAAATGTTTTAAGTTATCTTTCAGTTTTGCTTTATAATCGCATTGATCACATTTATAATCAGTTAACCTGAATTATGAAAAACACAATGTCGCTTTAACAGACTTTCCGTTTTGTGCATAGTCACATTTATAATTGATTGATTAATGTTTGGCACTGTTCAGTTTTAAATTACCACCACTTTTGTTGTATAACCACAATGATCACATTAATAGCAAGCGTAGAAATTATGTTATTACAAAATGTTGTTTTAAGTCATATTTAAGTGTTTTGTTGTGCATTAGTTACGTTTATAACCAGTACTTCAGCTATGTATTCTACAATGCTGCTTTAAATTGTTTTTCCTTTTTGTTGTATAATCGCAAAAATCACATTTATAATCAGCACATGATTTATGTATTACTAAATGCTGTCTTAAATTATCTTTCCATTTTGTTACAAAAGAACAGTGATTACATTTATATTCAGTACTTGAGCTGTGTTTAATACCATGTCCTTTTAAGATACTCTTCCATTTTGTTATAAAATCACATTGATCGCATTTATACTCAGGACTTGAACTGTGTACTACACAATGTCGCTTTAGTGCACTTTTCCATATTGTTGTATAATCACATTGGTTACATTTATAATTAACACCGGATTTGTGTTTTAAACTATGCTTCTTTAGATCATCCTTATGTTTAGTTGTATAATCACATTGATCACATTTATAACCAGCACTTATACTGTGTGTAACATAATGCCGTTTTAAACTACACTTCCTTTTTGTTGTATAATCACATTGGTCACATTTATAACCAGTACTTGAGCTGTGTATTACCATATGCTGTTTTAAACTATGTTTCCATTTTGTTATATAATCACAATGATCACATTTATAATCAGCACATGATTTATGTATTACTAAATGCTGTTTTAAATTATCTTTGCATTTTGTTATAAAACCACAGTGATCACATTTATATTTAGCACTTGGGCACTTGACACAATGTCGTTTTAAGATGGTCTTCCATTTTGTTATAAAATCACATTTATACTCAGCACTTGAACTGTGTACTGCACAATGTCGTTTTAATGAACTTATCCATTTTGTTGTATAATCACATTGGTCACATTTATAACCAGGACTTGAACTGTGCACTACACAATGTCGTTTTAAGGAACTTTTCCATTTTGTTGTATAATCGCATTGGTTACATTTATAATTAACACATTTATACCCAGTGCTTGAACGGTGTACTGCACCATGATGTTTTAAATTGGGTTTCCAGTTTGTTACATAATCACATTGATCGCATTTATAATCACCACTTGATTTGTGTTTCAAAGTATGCTTTTTTACGTAACCCCTCCATTTTGTTGTAAAATCGCAAAGGTCACATTTATAACCAGTGCTTGAACTGTGTACTACACAATGCTGTTTTAAATTGTGTTTCCATTTTGTTACATAATAACATTGATCACATTTGTATTTAGAAGATGAAGTCTGATTTATAAGATTATATGTTAAATTGCGTATCACTGTTGAGGGTAAACTAGATTGATTAGGTTCAATATTTGTGGCGAGTTTGACATTATTTTGCTTTATATGGGCTCCAACAAGGTTTCTTAAATCTGAGACGTCGTCTGCCCCCTTTTTTTCAATATTTGGAATATCTTTCAAGTCATTGTTAATATTTTCACCATCAGAATGGTAATCAATTTCTTTTTTTATTAGATCCTTGTTTACCATAACATTTTGTTGGTTAAACAGTAAATTTATTTGTCGTTCCTGTGTAGGTTCTACTTTTATAAGTTCCTTATCAATCTCATAAAGCATTTCTGAGAGGTCGTACTGTTTTAAAATTTAATCTCATTAAAAAAAATTTTTAGAGTAACCAACGAAAAACCACATTTGTTGGATAATTTTGTGAACGTGGTTTCTAACGGCGCTTTCGTAAACTAGATCAGATGACACCGAGTCCGAACTTACTGTTCAAAAACTGGAATATTTCTAGAACTAAACTACTTCGTTAACCATCGCGAAATAAATGGTTCACTAATCCATGTCCCAAAAATACTACCGTCACCCTTTTTCTTGCGCGTCATCAATTGTGACGTCATCCCGTTTTCAACATATCGAAACTTCTTACGTGCAATTTTATAAAGTTTTAGTTGTTGCCAGGATCGTATTCAGCCAAATACGAAAAGGCTGTGAAAAAATAGCTGTAATATTTAAGAGTATTAAAGTATTGTTAATTATCAAAACATATAAGTAAAAGTAAACAATTAAGACGTTTGTTCAATTATAGTTAAAAAGTAACTAGTGTTTAAGTAGGTAACATGCTTTTGTAATTTTAGTCGCAACAATTTTAAATTTTAATTATGGTGTTGAATGAAAATATACATATATTTTAATAAACGTTTAATAAATATAAACCGTTTTAATTAATAATAATACTTCATTTATTCTCACTAGGTAACATAGAAAACTAACAAATTGATTCAACAATATATGAATTATATAAAATACAATAATACTTGTAATTTAATTAAATAAAATTATATTAATCTAGTAAATTATATCGAATTCTCGGTGACATAAAAGTGCCATAGCATGGCGAATAGAGGACACTAAAATAAGCCAAAAAGTTCCTATGAACTTGTCCGACGCCTTCCTTTAAAAGATATACTGTTGAAGTTTAATTATTTTTTAATATCTTTTACAATGATGTAATAAGTGACGAAATTTTGTATACAGGCTTTTAACGAGAAATTAAAAATACTTAGTTCTTTATTACTGATAGATGTCTACAGGTTTCGTTATTGAATCGGTCTTAACTTTAGCCTTATGCTGTATGTCATTTTCGACTGGAAAATTTTGTTTTCCCATCTTTCTGTTCAGAAAGATACCTTATTAATCGTAGGACCAACGGTTTACTAGAAAAATGCATCCGCTGCAGCAAATTATCCAAAACGAAAAGTAACTTATTTGCAGAAACAATGATATAACACTTCAACAATTAAATTTTAATAGCAACAATGAAGCAGTGATTAATTTGCTCCACTTTTCGGTGTAACCTACAATTTAACAGTATTATAATAACCAGCATAATACAAAACTTTCATTTTCACCTGTTGAACTGCTTCCTTCCATATTAAAACAATGACCTGTATTCCTAGATAAATTTTGTCTATACTAAATTCTATTTAAGAAGGTAGTGAAGGGAAACATAGGACTGCTTGGCCTTCATTCTCATTGGTTAATATGCAAACCAGTTTTAAACACACAAACGTATTTTCATAAAATAGTGATATTTGAAGTAAAATTCATGATATGTTGGTAATAGTGATATTTATGTTGGTAAAACTGTTTGTCCTGCTGTCAGATAATTTTGTCAACTGGTTTTGTGTTCTTTGTAATCCTCGTTATATTCTCCTATCCGTCATTTTTACTACATATTACGTAAGAGTTCTTTCAAAACTCCACCGCACTTGCATCATTTACCTAACGATGAACACTTGTATGGTCACGAAAATTTTTCTGTTGTAAATTGTTAGAGAGGACAAACTTAACATACAACTTCCATAATAACCTGATAATTACAAATGATATATCTATGTTAGTGAAATACACGTTGTGGGTTGTTAGAACTGCCGAATAAATTACAATTGTCAGCTCTTCTGTTTACAAATAACTTCTAATTTTGACGTTTTCCACATTTTGAGATTTTCGATTCGTGTGGCTTGCATTTTCTATTATAAAACAAATGTTGCAATTGCTTAATCATCGAAAATGATCTAAGAACTGTTAAAAGTATTGTTACTTAGTTAGAACGAATATTTCCATCAAACTAATTTTCAATAAATGTAAACAATATAACCTAAGATTATTTAACGTCGAATTTCATACGTTTGGCAACAATGTCAACCTACGTTTATCCATTGGAAAAGAGTTTGCCGCGACTTATAACATTTAATGAAATAAACATGTTTTACAGTGTTCCCATATTTTGTGTATTATGGAAGAACAATTACCGTTTAAGAACAATAAGGGTAAATTAGTGCGAAGTAGTCAAAGATTGAGGGCGTATAACATTATTTACGAAACAAAGTAAATCGGAAGCTGTTAAATTAACATCTATTGAGTCCGGCCTTGATGAGCGAATCTTGTGCAACATTATCAAAGAAATAGAGATTTCTGGTGTTGCACTTTCCCCTAAAAAGACGCGAACACGTCAAAGTCAATATACCGGAATATCAACAATGAATGACCGAAAAAAAACTGCTTTTTACAGAATTTTTATCAAAAGTTTATTCCAAGTTACTAGTGAAATTAGGCACAAATATTTATTTCATCTTCGATTGACATTTCATAAACGTACATAGATTTTTCAATTATTCCTTTATCTACATTTGTATTACAATAAAATAGTTTTTTCAAAACTCATTAATAAATTAACCAGGACTTTCAAGGTAAATTTATTCGTGTATTTTTGCCTTTTCGAAAATACATTTTTAGGTTATAATGCCTTTTACTGTGGAACAAGACAAGTTTATTTTGGAAGCTTATTTCCGAAACGGCGAAAAAGATGTAGATGGAAACTGGAAGTATTAGTACGATTATGTTTGAAGAATATCAACATCACTTTCAGAACATCGAATTAGATGATGATGTTTGACACATTCGAAGAATTGTTAGTCGTTTTCATGAGCATGCTGGTGTTTGCAAGGGAAAATCTACGGGTCGCACAACTGTACTTACAGAGGAAGTAGTGGAAAATGTACCACACATTTGGAAAGAAGTCCGACAAAACCTTTAAGACAATTGGCCCAGCAAACAGGTAATTTTGCATTATACAAAACATGGTTGACATGAATGTGTAAGCAATAAAATAAAAGAATCTTAAAACCAAAACATTACATAAGTAAAGTTAGATTGACAACATTGTACATATTTCAATATAAGCAATTGTTACAGGTCTTTCTTATGGTACATGCCATAAAGCAGTCAAACGTCAACTATATTTTCATGCTTACAAAATAACGGTTGTGCAAGAATTACTACCTTTAGATTTTCAAAAGCGTTTAGAATATTGCCGATGGTTCAACAACTTGAGAGATGACGAAATACTAAACTTGAGCTTGTTTACGGATGAAGCTTGGTTCCATTTATCTGGTTATATGAATTCGCAGAATTACCGTATGTGATCAGCAGAAAATCCACACGTTTTTGAAGAAACTACTTTACATCCTGTGAAAATAGGTGTTTGGGCTGCTATGTCACGAAGAAGAATTGTATGTCCCATTTTCTTTGAAGATACAGTAACTGCGGCTCGATACAAAACTATTTTGGAACCTTGCATTGATCAACTGCACGATGACGAGCTCCAACATGGATATTTTCACGGTGTAGCCGGTCTGATACAACTCGGCACCGCCGATTTGGCGCCGCCGACTCGGCACTGCCAACTCGGTGCCGGCCACTTCGGCGCCAGTGCAACTCGGCGCCCGGGCATCTCGGCGCCGGCCATTTCGGCGCCAGCCAATTCGACGCCAGCTAACTTTACACCAACGTAATGAGCATTTGCCTTAATATTAAATAACGTTTTAATAAAGGAAAAAATGGAAGCACGCTTTTAACCTTAAGGAGCTGTTATCCACTTATTTTGCAATATTCATTTACTGTTGGTTAGTTTAATTGCATATTTACAAAATGTATGACTGTTAGTGTAGATTAGGTCACTGCTAGGAATGTATGTATTTGTAATATTATAATCATAATTAAAGTACCTACGCCTTTTAATTGTTTTGAATTTTTTTACAATTTACTTAATTAAGAAAATACTTATCTTTTGGGATTTTTAACGGTGTACTTTAAATTATACAATCTAAACGTTTCGATAACACTTACAGTTATCTTCGTCAGTAGTAATGTTTGTTAAAAATTGTTAAAGATGTAGTAAACGATTTTGTCAAATTTGAAAAATTAAAACATAAACATAAGCCTGCCATTAGTATAAGGAAACATAAAGCCAACTATAAAATTTTTAGTAAAGAATAACTAGGTCATAAAATTAAATATTATTAAACTGCCTCTTTTCAGCACTGTCTTACTACAACTTATTTTCAGTGGAATAGTAAATTTTATGAACAGATTGAAGGTGTAGCAATGGGTAGTCCCTTAGTCCTGTTATAGCTAATTTTACATGGAAAATTTGAAACATTAACGTTACAAAATACACCTAAAAACCTTCAGTTTGGTATAGATATGTAGATGACACATTTGTTATTTGGAGACATGGAGAAGAAGCACTGAATGAGTTTTGGTTTTATAAATGGTATACATCCTAGTATTCAGTTTACCATGGAAAAGAAACTAATGGAATTTTACCATTTCTTGACATATTAATATCTAAAATAATAATTCACTATGTTTTAAGGTTTACAGAAAGCCGACACACACTGATAGATACCTTCATAAATTATCCAACCACCATCCACGTCAAAAATTAGTGTAATTAAATCTTTACTAGATCGAACAAAACGAATTTGTGACCCTGAATTTTGAATGATGTATATAAATATTTAAGAAAATCCTTACAAGATAATGGATATTCACTTACAGATATTAATAATGTTATTACACCTTCTAGGCGTAACCTTAAAGAAAAACCAGTTCTTAATGTTGGTACTGCTTTTCTTCCTTTTATAGCTAATGTTACAAATAGAATTGAAAAATCCTACTCAAATATGGCATTAGGACTATTTTTAAACCTACAAGAAAAATTAAAGAACATTTAAGATCACCTAAAGATGTGTCAAACCCTTTGTCATCTTCCGGAGTGTATAAGTTATCTTGTTCATGTGGACAAGTATACATCGGACCACAAAACGTAGCTTTGATACAAGACGCAAAGAACATATGAGATTTTGTAGATTGGGTCAACCAGAGAGGTCTGCTGTGGCTGACCATGCCCTGAATAATCTAAATCATGACATTCAATTTGACAATATGAAAATATTGTCAAGACAAACCCACTATTATGTTCGTTTGCAACGTGAAGCTATTGAAATATATAAACACCGAATAATTTTAATAGACAAGAAGAAAATCTCCGTTTAAATAGGTTTTGGCATCTTATAATTAAAAGAGCATAATGATACGCCTTGATTTTAATTTGTCTTCAACTTTTGGTATGTCTAGGTTTTTGCTGTGTTTTTCCTAGAGCTTGAAGCAAATGCTTTACCAATTATATGTTAAATTACCACAGCACTATAATTTAACATAAGTAGTTGAAATCAAATTAAAATTAAAAATTATAAAGGACGTTCTGCATTGTGCTTTTCATTGTTAATAACACTTCCAATTATTGATAAAGATATCTCTTTGTTAGATTTAACTGGGTTATTTTATTTGATGTAATGTTTGGATTTGTGAATGCTTCTATCAATTTAAAATTGAAGTTTTTCACAACTTTACACTTACATCATAACTCGATTAAATTTTGTTTTTTGGCTGGCAAATTTCATTGTTAGCTTTCGTCGTAGAGAGTGTTCTGGTTTGTCATCTTTGAGGCAGTTTAACAATATTTAATTTTATGACCTAGTTATTCTTTACTAAAATATTTTATAGTTGGCTTTATATTTCCCAAACTGTTATACTAATAGCAGGCTTATGTTTATGTTTTAATTTTTCAAATTTGACAAAATTGTTTACTACAACTTTAACAATTTTTAACAAACATTATACTGACGAAGATAACTGTAAGTGTTATCGAAACGTTTAGATTGTATAATTTAAAGTACACCATTAAAATCCCAAAAGATAAGTATTTTATTATGAGTGTTAATGGTGAAAGTTTACATTTCATACTTAATTAAGAATGTATATATTTGTAATATTATAATCATAATAACCTACGTCTTTTAATTGTTTTGAATCCGTTTACAAATTACTTAAATAATAATGTGTATATTTGTAATATTAAATAATAATTAAAGTACGTCTTTATGAAAAGTTTTAATTATTTTGCTATTGCGCCGAGTTGCCCGGCGTCGAATTGGCTGGCGCCGAGTTGTCCGCGCGTCAAGTTGTCCCTTTCCGGTATTTTCAGCATGATAACGCAACAGCTCATACAGCTAATCAAACACTGACTTTTTACGTGAACATTTTGATGAAAGAGTTATAAGTGCGGGAGTTTGGCCCCAAGATCACCTAACCTTACTCCACTGGATTATTTTCTATTTGAACATTTAAAAATAAAATCTACAAGACACGCCTTCATACAGTTGATGAATTAAAAATGCAATAATTGACGCAATTCAAAATATTACAGAAGCTCAATTAATAAATGGATTTGAAAATATGAAACGAAGAGTAGATGCCTGTAATACAAACAATGGTGGTCACTTCGAAATTGTTTTATAGATAATTGCCAAGTTTAATTTTATTTTTCTATTTTTAACTGTAATATAAACATATATATTTCTGTGCTTTAGATCAATATATACAGATTTGAGTTATCTTAAAAACAATAGGTACATCATAAAGTAGACATGGTGACTAGTTGCATATGAGAAGGACTAAATCAGTCGTATATAATCTGAAATAAGTTTTGTTCAGAAATTAGAATGCAATGCAAAAGTGATATCTAGCATTAAGTTAAATAAGTTCTTTTTTCCATTATAATGTATTTGTGATGTTCACCAGTGTACATTCAAAGGTGGTCAGCAAAATGGTGTACCTGACTTGTGCTGAATATGTTGAATGTATGCATTTATAATAAACTAACCAGTCATACCTACATGTAATTTGTTTTCACTAATATTATTTAACAAATATATCATACATTGATTTCTGATTAATGACAAATTCATTTAAATGTTTTAATGTCATTGTAAAGGTAACATCATCCAATATCACTCATTTTTAAATATTCACTCCACATATTCACACACTTTCCTCGAGTTCTCAGCTGTAATTTTTTCAATTCTTCATTGCCAATTGCTTAACACCTTCCATTTGAAATGTCACATTCCTCACTGCTATCCGATTTTTCAATGGATTTAATTCAGAGTGGTACAAAGGAAGACGAACGACAGCATGACCATTTTCAACTAGTAGCTTGTCTAGAACGGTTTCTTCAGCAACACATTCTTGTAATTGGGATAATGGCATTGTCACTGTTCCTTCTTTTCTTTTTCGTAAATTGGTACATATTGTAGATAATTTGCCGCCCTTGGCTATGAATTAACTTTCGATTATTCATTTTCAACCTGACTACAAAATTAATACATTATTGCCTATTTCAAACCACTCATGTCAATATAAACAAAAGATCATTAAACGCTCATCTAAACAGTTTTACTCTCTAAACTATACATTATTCTCGTAACCAAATTGAGGTTAAAAAGCAAAATTTGTTTTAAACATTACTTTTAGTATATAAAAGCACTTACAAAACTTGAATTTGACGAGTAAATACTATGTATTGGTTTAATACACCAGAAATACGCCTTGAAAATCCAGAAAATCTGTAATATCAATTAAAATAATAAATGATAATTTTAACCAAATTTTTACATACCTTATAACAATTTCCTTTAGTCTTAAGAAAGACTAAATTACAATTATTGAAGTTTTGTACGTCTACATAATACGCAATTCGTCATTCACCAAAGTTTTTGTCATTTATGGTAGTATTTATTTTAATATCTGCATTTACGCCACTGGGTATAGCACAATTTTCATTTTAAGGATGCGGAACAGTAGTACTGTTCTAGGAGCGGCACGGTCAAACAATGATGATCGCACTTACATGACTTCAAGATTTTGAAAAATCAGGTATCCGAAAGCATGTGCATTCGTTCTTTTTTGAAAATAAACTGCCTACTTTAGAAAAAGTCTTAAGAGCTGTAAATGATGATTCACTACTAGATTTCAAACGCACGAGTTTGTGGAGAATATTGCGAAAGTTGGGATTCAAATATGAGAAGCGAAGCAGAAAATAGTATATTATTTTATAAGGAGCTAAAGGGGCTCATCTGTATTTGCCAAATCTACAGATTCGCCACAGAAAGTCACTTTGCTCCGCATAAAATATACTATTTTTTCTGCAGACGTTTTTTACACTTAAATGTGAAATTGTAAGGTCCTTTCTTACAATTTTATATTTGCGCTAAACTGCAATCGGTCTTTAAATTTAAACTAAAGATGGGTTCGTCGGTATCTTTAATCTTAGCTCTACACTGTCCACATAAAATAATTAAAATAAAATGGTTTAAAATATATTTTCCTATATTATCCAAAGCTAATATATATTCACACTTATTCTAAATCAACTAACATAAACTGTGACAATAATAAACAACTGGACGTCCTGATTGAGACGGCGGCGTCGGGGCGTCCTTCCTTCCACTCTCTCGATGCGACAGCCTACTGGTGTCGAAGTCGCTTCTGGAAAATAAATTTAATACACTAGTTACACTCAATAATGACCGTAATATTTAAATGATTAATAACGTGGTGTTTAATTAATTATTTATGCTGGATACGGCCCTGTCTATAAAAGAAAAGAATTTATAAACAAACTACTGGTTATTCAAAACGAGGGTTGCGCGAATCTAGGTCACTAGTGAAAATCGATATCCCGAGTTCACGATAGTACGCATGACGGTTGTACCGGTCTAATTGCGTGCGGCTCTTTACCTTTAGTAATTTCTGGAAGACGGACAGGCGCGTATGCTTCGTGAAGCAATTTACTTTCGCGATGTATTATGTTTGAAAATATGACTTATCTTCAGAGGTTTATTCTCGCATTAAATGTAGACTGGGCGGATTATACAAGTTTGTTTGTATAATTAATATCTGCACGTTATCTGAGGGGATGTAATTTTATGGTGGTGATTTCCTTTATGCAAATGAACGAAATCTCACGTAAATACAACTGACCGTTACTTACTGGTATACGCACAAAACGCGTATTTATTAAAGGCGGTTTATACTTGCGGAATAAGCTGGTGGAAAACAATTAATTGTTTGCTTTCTTGAAATCCAATTACTTAGCGCGTGGGTATCGGTGTACGGTTTTCGGCTACGACAGGTCTTTGACGGATACTCTACGTTTAATTCGTTTGTGATTACAGGCACTTCGGTCTTTGCCAGCGAGCTGGTGAATTCAGGTGTTTAGAATGTAAGTGAGAGTAAATGATAAAAGCTGCAGGTCTATACAGTCCTATTAGCTCTCGTCGTCAGGTATATTTTTATAGTATAGTATAGTACAGTATAGTTTGTTAGGTGGTAGGCATTGTTAGGTGGTAGGCATGTATAGTCCATGCCAGCCGGGAGGTACCACCACCCTTACCATGGGTTCCTTAATATTGGGTCTCCGATTTTCTGAGCTCGGTAAGGGCTGCCGGTTACCTTTTCCATCATCCTTAATCTATCCTCATCCTTATTCTTCCTTCTCGCCCTCACTGTCTTCCCATCGGATTAAAAGTCCCAAATTAAAAAATAAGATGGCTGTTGTTTCTAGGGTTATAAATTCCGGACGTAAAATCCTGCCCCACTCGGATGTCCGGGAGGGCAGGGCCCAAGCGACCTCGGTCATCGAAAGTATCAACTTTCTGATTCACTACTGCAACATCCGCGGTATCAGGTCTAATCTTAATGCTATTCACCAACATCTTGAACAATTACAACCTGATATATTGTTTCTATCTGAAACACAAGTCTCCTCGAAAGCTCCGAGTCACCCGACTTGCAATTTCCTCAATACCATCTTCACTCTAACTTTCGATATAAAGGAGGCGTATGTGCCTACATCAAGGACAGCATTGCTTGCAAGAGGGTTTCTTCCTTAGAAAATAAAAATTTTGACGTGATTTGGTTTAAACATTCTGGTCCTAATTTTGTGAAATTCTACTGTTGCATTTATAGGTCTCCTAATGACAGCAACTTTCAAGACTTCTTCGATTACCTTAGTACGAAAGTTGACTATCTCCTGTCTCAGTTTCCATCTTGCGATATCTCATTTGTAGGCGATTTCAATGTTCATAACTCTAATTGGCTTCAATTTTCATCTACTACAAATCCCGCTGGTCATAGTGCAGAAACATTTGCTATTTCATGTGATCTCACACAAATGATTTCTGAACCCACAAGAATCCCTGATCCCATCTTCTAGATCTCTTTCTTACATCAAACCCTCTTGTTTATAAAACTTCCGTTCTTTCGCCTTTAGGTCTTTCCGACCATTGTCTAATAAAAATCATTTCTACTGTACCTAATTCCACTGTTGTTCGCAAAACCGATAGAACCTTGTGGTGTTTTAAGTCAGCTCGATGGAGTGATTTACGGGATTTCTTTGCAACCTTTCCATGGCGTGAATATTGTTTTAAGTCGTCCTTTTCTTCGGACATCGCTCTTTCAGTATCTGAAGTCATCCTCATGGGAATGGAGTTATACATTCCGAAAAACAGTACCGTGCAGATCATTCACGTTCCCAACCCTGGTTCAATAAGGCTTGTTCTGATGCAATATCTTTAAAAATAAATGTTACATTAAATGGAAATCTAATAAATCGGTTGACAGTCATGTAGAATACGTTGGTGCTAGAAATATCTGCAAAAGTGTCATCACTAAAACTAAAAAGTTGTTCGAACAACGAAAATGCAATGAACTAGCTACATCTCCTTTAGGCAGTCGTAAATTTTGGTCTTTAGCAAAGCCATTAGTAAAAACTTTCGAACATCTTCATTTCCCTGACATCTATTGACGGATCGGTAGTTGCTGATTCTGTAGACAAAGCCAACGTTTTTGTGGATTTGTTTGCATCAAACTCGTGTCTCAATGATTCTGGAAAAGATGTGCCCCTAGTCAACTCTTCTTCATACGTTATGAAACCAATTCATTTTCGGTACAAGCTCTTGGAATCGATCATCAGTAGGCTTGATCTCAATAAGGCGACTGGCCCAGACGGTATCCCAGCTATTGTCTTAAAGAAATGTTCCCCGAACTAGTACCAGTCCTATCTAAGCTTTATACGATCTCTATATCTTCTGGGAATTCCTTCATCATGGAAGTTAGCAAATGTTCAACCTATTCCCAAAAAGATGATAAGACCGATCCTCAAATTACAGACCAATTGCCATCACTTCCATTTTGTCTAAAATCATGGAAAAAGCCATCAATCAGCAACTGCTCACGTTCTTGAAACTAACAAACTCCTTAGTGACCACCAATATGGGTTTAGGCAAAGTCGTTCAACAGGCGATCTTCTTTCATATGTGACCCAAGTTTGGAACAATACAGTAGAGCAGTCCGGTGAAACAGTTGTAGTCGCTTTAGATATCTCAAGGCATTTGACCAAGTTTGGCATAAGTGTTTACTTGCCAAACTCACCTCGTTTGGGTTAAATGATGCGCTCATCAACTGGGTTTCTAGTTTCCTTGATGAAAGACGAATACGTGTCGTAGTTGATGGCTTTTTTCAAAAGAAGTTAGCATTAACGCGGGCGTACCACAGGGATCCGTTATAGCGCCTACACTTTTTCTGCTGTACATAAACGACCTTACTTCTTCAAAAACTAACCCATCCATTGCTTTGCTGACGATAGCACTCTTCACTGTAGTTCATCTCAGTCTAGACATAGCGATAATCCACCTTCTATGTCAAATCAAGAAATTAAAGCTGAAATGGCAAATTCAATCAACAAAGACATTCAACGTATTCTCGAATGGGAAGCAATAATCTAGTTAAATTTAATGCTAACAAAACTCAGTGTTGCCTTATGTCCGCCAAAAAGATCGATCATTTCCTGTTGTAAGTATGAATGGCTCAGTTCTTAAGTTTTCAGACTCTATTACTCTGTTGGGTATGACTGTATCTTCAAATCTCTCATGGGTTGACCATCTTCTGTCAGCTACCAAAACAGCTGCTCGTAAAATAGGCTTTTTGTACAGATCTAAGCAGTACTTTACCTCTCGGCAACTCCTTCTGCTGCGTAAGGCCCAAATTCGGCCTCATCTGGAATATAATTCTCACCTTTGGGTTAGTGCTCCCCAATACGCTCTCGATATCGTTGATCGTATTCAAAAGAGAGCGATTAGGCTTATAAATGACCCGTCTTTAACTTCTCACATACAGTCCCTTGAGCATAGAAGGATGGTTTCAGTTCTTTCTTTGTATTATCGTTATTACAACGGCTATTGTGCTGGTGAATTACATTCTTTGATACCATCTCCGGCTATCTTTGCGAGAAACACTCGGTTCGCTCAATCACATCATCAGTATGCAGTACAAATCTCCACTTGTCGTACCAAACGGGCGCAATCCACATTTTTCTACACGGCTTCTAAACTCTGGAATGATCTCCCTAGTTCCTGTTTTCCTCTCACTTATGATATGAGAAAATTTAAGGTAGCTGTTCATAGGCATCTATTGGCAATTCATTATCCCTCTATCCATCCTCCTAAGTGTTCCTGAGTGCTTTAGCACGATAGGCCTTATTTAGCCTGTTCAGGTCCACAATCATAAAAAAAATCTATATGGTGGAGTGGTGAGGTGATCTCCCGACTACTCGTGGCTTTTGCCCGTAGCGGTCTGGGGTTTGGTGTGTGCTGGTGTTCCGACTACCTCGTGGTTTTTGCCCTAGCGGTCTGGGGTTTTGTGTGTTTGCGTTTGTGATCTCCGACTAGCTCGTGGCTTTGCCCGTGGTTGTCTGGGGTTTTGTGTGGTTAATACTGACTGCTCCGGACCTAGCCGTCGCTCTCTGGGGTTTCGGTCGGTTCAGCGTGTGTAGACTGACTACCTCGTGGCTTTTGCCCGTAGCGTCTGGGGTTTTGTGTGCTGGTGTTTATGTTTGTGTTCTGAATTACTCTACAGACTTACGTGTCGTTAATCACAAAGATCGAGGATAGCTATTTACCAAAGGTTCGCGGTGCGAGTTCGCAAACAGGAGCTAAGCTCGCGGTGGCTATCACTAGGTGCGCGGCGCGACGGAACTCTTCTACTACGGCGGCTGGTCGGTTACGGGTACGGCTACTGAATTAACTAACTAACTAACTCTTCTACGGCGGATACTGGTTAATAAATTAACTTGACTACAGAGCTGGTGAAACCAACTAAATAATTCTCGGCGGCGGTGCTTTCACGTGGCGCGACGGAACTCTTCTACTACGGCGGCTGGTCGGTTACGGTTACGGCTACTGAATTAACAATAATTTCAAAGGTGCGCGTCGCGGTTTTTATAGAGGACCCTCGGTAGGCGGTGGCGGCTTCTGTTTGGGAATCCTATTTGTAATTGGCGGAGATTACTCTGACGTATAAAACTTTCGATGTTTTATGAAATCTACGTTGAGTGAAACAAATTAATTATTGTTGTGCAATCAAACGAAATAATGAAAATATTAAGTTAGGTACTGAGTAATACGGAATACTAAGAAATATTAGATTAAGTTTTGCAGGTGGTTGAATACTAAGAAAACTTACATCATTTCTTTTACGAGGGCTGATTGTTAAATAATTAATTAATTAAAAAATTTTGAAGTAATGACTTGCGGTTCGTTACAAAATAAGGAAAAATAGTTAGGTTGTGAAAATGAGGAATAGTTTGATTTACTTAGCGTGCTCTGGCAAGCAAGTAGACGTTGCTAGGTTTCGTTGAAAACAATGCATTAAACATGTTGAAAATTGTGAAGATACTTCGTGTTATTGTAAGTATTTTATTAAGCTTTTGTTCCTATTTGTAAATTAAAATATTACATTGTTAGGAGTATGATGGATTTGGAGAACTACACGCCGTCAGAAATTACTGAAGTGGCTAATACAGCAATAAATGATCTATTACCTACTAGATCGAGCTAAATCTATGAACGCGCTTTTCAGCAATTTATAAAATGGTGCGATGAAAAATATTAAGAACTACTCTGAAACCGTAATGTTAGCTTATTTTGACGAATTAGCAACAAAATGAAAATGAAAAGCTCGACAGTGTGGTCCCAATATTCGATGATAAAATCATTATTGAGCATTCGACATGGCGTAGGTATAAGCAAATACTTAAAACTTCGTGCATATCTAAAGAAGCAGAATGAAGGATACACCCCAAAGCAGGCCAAAGTATTTACAAAAGACCAATTTAACAAATTTTTATCGTAAGCGTCGGACGAAAAATACTTGGCAATGAAGGTAAGTTTTAGAAATAGAATGAAAAGGAGTCTTTATATTTTGTATTTTTTTTAGATAGTTTTGATTATTGGTATGTCAGGGGCATGTCGTTGTGATGAATTGGTGAAGATGAAGGTAGACGACATTGAGAACCTGAAAACTCTGCTACATATTAAAATTCCAGATAGCAAAACAAAAAAAATTAAATCATTTACAGTTGTAGTATAACAAATATGTTGCTTTGCGCCCACGAGATATGAATGATCGCCGATTTTTTTTGAAATAGGAAATGGAAAATGCTCAAGAGCGGTGATGGGAACCCATAAAATAAGTAGTGTTCCTAGGAAGGTAGCTTTTTTCTTAAAATTAGCGAACTATACAGAATACACAGCGCATTGGCTAAAAAGAACCTCAGCTACACTGTTGGTGGACGGCGCAGATTTAATGTGCTTGAAGCGCCATGATGGCTGTAGCTGAGCGTTATATTGAAGACTCTAGCTAGCAAAAAAAGACAGCCTTGAAAATGTTTGCACGTAATGCAAGCGCTACGAGTACAGAAGTTCATGTAAGGAAGAATTGAAGACCATCTCCTTAGAACGCAGCGAGACCTCCACTGTTACCTCTGGCGGATTTTATTTTGGAGAAAATGTTAGTTTTAATCATTGTACTTTTAATCCTTATAACTCTAAACAATAAATTTGTTTTCGTTGTTTTCCAAATTGGGCGTTTGAGTTATTAACACATTACTTTTGCATCCGCTGCGAGGATGAAAAGACTTTGCAGCCGCCGGTGAGAATGTCAAACTTTAACGTTCTCAGGTGAAGTTTAAAATGTCATCTTTATTGACGTCTGAAGAAAAACTATTTTAATTGAAAAACAAGAAATTGTTCTATGGAGACATAAATAACTTCTATCAAAAGTATCGTGAAGAGGAAGAAAAATTTATTATACAGATGAAACTTGGGTTAATGCGGGGCATGTGAAAAATAAAATTTGGAAAGTTACTACTGTGACAACTGCAAGGCAAGCACACTTTCAGGGTCTTTCAACCGGAATCAAAGATCCATCGGGCAAAGGAAAACGCTTGATTGTTGTGCATGTTGGTAGCACCTCAGGCTTTGTGGAGGGTGCTTATTTAAATTTTGAATTCAGGAAAACAGGTAAACAATAAATTCAGGTTTATAATTGCAAATTTACTTTTACCAATTGTTTTAAAAGATAACTGTGTATCGTAATGGACAACGCGCCTTATCACAGCATTAAAGCTGAAAAAGTTGCTAACCAAAGATGGCGACAAGGTGATATCATCGGGTGGCTTAATAGCAAAGCTGTAACAACAACAGGTGGAGACTGATTAAAAATAGAACTATTTCAATTAGCAAAACAATATTGCCAATCTCATCCAACTCCTTACGTTATAAAGAGGTTTCTAAAATTAATGACGTTTACAAAATTACACTATTTTTAAATTTTCCCGTATTTTGAAGATTACCAAAAAACATAGCTGTGTAAACTTGCCCTCAGAGGTAGCGCCATCTACTACCTTCTTAAATGGAATATAGTTTAGGCCTGTACTTTTCTCGTTAACGTTTAACGTATAACTGTTTGAAAGTAATAGAGTAGTGTCATCCCGGAAATTAAGAGCCGATGTGACGTTTTTTGCATCGCTACCAACTTAATGCGACAAACTATGACGCACAACAAAAAGGTTGTGCAAAGAACTATGTATACCGTTTTGGGTTGAATTGCACCTTGCAATTTCGGTTCTACCGATAGTAAGGCCTTGCGATGGTTCTGTTCCATCTCGTGCAAATGAAAACTTTGAGCAGTCGAACATTCATACGTTTTTATGTGCGCTGCAATTGTTTAAACTTAACCTTAAAATACGATTGCTACGTGTGTGAAATGTTTTGGGTTTATAGTAATGACGATTAACCAAGAATAGAGCCAGCATTCCTTATTTTATAAGGAATGGTTTTGCTCCAACCTAACATAGCTTTCTGGCAGCGACATAGGCGTACATTTCTGGAGAGACTATGATTATTAATAACATCAATGTAACCAAACAATAAACAATTAAAAACAACGCTTATATCATATATTTTTTTATTAAAACGTTGTAGTAAAATGTGAAACAGTATTTGCGCTTATGGTTAATAAGCAGACAAAATATGAATTTTCTAATTTTTGCTTACTAGGGGTCTTTACAAATAATTAATGTTACGTCTATGGTTTGTTTACTTACCGTGAAGTGAGCATATCTCGTAGGGATAGAACTTCTCTCTTTTCAACACTTTATGCACAGTAGATCGAGCCACACAAATGTTGTTATCCGTGTCTGTAATGGTGGGATTAGATTCATCTTGCACTGCTAACACGATGTTCGACTGAACTTCTTCGCTTATCGGCTATCGATCAGATTTTCTCATATCCCGATCATGTCAAAATTTCCGAAATTTCTCCTCAACTCTTCTTACCATGCTTTGCCTAATGGACGGCCGATCAGGGTGAGTTGCATTAACCCATTAGCACCCACTGTACTCGCTTAAGTACGCCTTAAACTATATCGCTGGGAACATCTATCATTCAGTAGAAAGGCTTGCCAACAGTTTCGTGTCAGTAAGAAGATTTTCATAATACCACCTTTACCCGCAATGTAGGTAATAGCTGATAGGTAATTTTATATAGAATTCAGAGTTATGCACTACTTGTATAAATTCGCGCTTTTACGTCGTGTCTCCTGATATCCCTGCATTTTGAGGTTATTTTGTGCAATAGATACATTTCCGTC
>JARFJB010001008.1:1595000-1615000 GCA_036346205.1 Vesta saturnalis | reverse complement strand
TGTGTTTGTGTGTTTGTGTTTTTTTGTGTTTGTGTGTGTGTTGTGTTTTGTTTGTGTTTGGTGTTTGTGTGTTTGTGTGTTTTGTGTGTGTGTGTTTTTGTGTGTTGTGTTGTGTGTGTGTGTGTGTGTGTGTGTGTGTTGTTTGTTGTTTGTGTTGTTTGTGTGTGTGTTGTGTGTGTGTGTTGTCTGGTTGGTTTTTGGTTTGTTTGGTTGGTGTGTGTGTTGTGTGTATGTGTGTGGTGTGTGTGTGTGTTGTGTGTGTTGTGTTTGTGTGTGTTGTGTGTGTGTGTGTTGTTCGTTTTTTTTTTTTTTTTTTTTTTTTTGGGGGGGGGGGTTGTATGTTTGTTGTATTGTGTATTGTTCTGTTTTTGTTGTGATTTGTGTGTTTTGTGTTTTGTGTTGTGTTGTTTGTTTTGTGTTTTGTGTGTGTGTGTTGTGTTTGTGTGTGTGTTGTTGTTTGTTGGTTGTGGTGGTGTGTGTGTTGTTGTTGTGTGTTGTTTGTGTGTTTGTGTTTGTGTGTGTTTGTGTTGTTGTGTGTGTTTGTGTGTGTGTGTGTGTGTGTGTTGTGTGTGTGTGTGTTGTGTGTGTTGTGTGTGTGTGTTTGTTTTTGTGTTTGTTTTGTGTTTGTGTGTTGTATGTTTTGTGTGTGTGTGTGTTTGTGTGTTGTGTGTGTGTTGTGTGTTGTGTTTGTGTGTGTGTGTGTGTGTTGTGTGTTTTGTGTGTGTGTTGTGTGTGTTTGTGTGTGTTGTTTGTGTGTGTTGTGTGTGTGTGTGTTTGTGTGTTGTTGTGTGTGTGTGTGTGTGTGTGTATGTGTGTTGTGTGTGTGTGTGTGTGTTGTGTGTGTGTGTGTGTGTGTTGTATGTGTGTTGTGTTTGTGTGTGTGTGTGTGTGTGTGTGTTGTGTGTCTGTGTTGTGTGTGTGTTGTGTGTGTGTGTTGTGTGTGTATGTGTGTGTGTTGTTTGTCTGTCGTGTCTATGTTGTGTCGTGTTTGTGTGTGTGTGTGTGTGTGTGTATGTGTGTGTGTGTGTGTTGTGTTGTTGTGTGTGTGTATGTGTGTGTGTTGTGTGTGTTTGTGTGTGTTGTGTGTAGTGTGTGTGTGTGTGTGTGTGTTGTGTGTGTGTTTTGTGTGTGTGTGTGTGTTTTGTGTGTGTGTTTGTGTGTTGTGTGTGTGTGTGTGTGTGTGTGTGTTTGATGTGTTGTGTTTGTTGTGTTGTGTTGTTTGTGTTTGTGTGTATGTTTGTGTGTTTTGTGTTTGTATGTGTGTGTTTGTTTGTGTGTGTATGTGTGTGTGTTTGTGTTGTGTGTTTTGTGTTTTGTGTTGTGTTTGTGTGTGTGTGTGTGTGTGTGTTGTGTGTGTTGTGTGTTGTTTGTATGTGTGTTTTTGTGTGTGTTTGTGTGTGTGTGTGTTGTGTGTTGTTGTAGTGTGTTGTGTTTGTGTGTGTGCGTTGTGTGCGTGTGTTGTGTGTTTATGTTTGTGTGTTTGTGTATTTGTGTGTTTGTATTTGTATGATTGTGTGTTTGTGCTTGTGTGTTTGAGTGTTTGTCTTTGTGTGTCTTTGTGTTTTGTGTTGTCTCTGTGTTTGAGTGTTTGTGTGTTTGTGTGTTTATGATGTGTGTGTGTTTTTTTGTGTGATTGTGTATGTGTGTGTGTGTGTGTGTGTGTGTGTGTGTGTGTGTGTGTGTGTGTGTGTGTGTTGTGTGTGTGTGTGTGTTGTGTGTGTTTGTGTTTGTGTGTGTTTGTGTGTGTATGTGTGTGTTTGGGTGTGGGTGTTTGGGTGTGTGTGTGTGCGTGTGTGCGTGTGCGAGTGCGCGTGCGAGTGCGCGTGTGTGTATGTTAATTAATGTATGTTATTATCCATAGTAACCTCCAGAACGAAAATACCTACGTACTTAAAATCTTGTATTTAAGCGTTTTTTCATTTGGCTTAGAGCTGTTTTTGTAATTTTGGGAGAAATCCAGTGGCGGCGTGGGGGGTTTATTAGGGTCAGTTATTGGTTTTTATCAAATATTTCTAAAACACCTGCATATTTCAAAGATATAAGGATTCCTAGATATGGACCTAAAACATATCGATTAATTATATTCTAGACGAATTTTTGATACAACGCGTAATTTTTTCACCAAAAAAATTCCTAAGGTAGAATTTGTGTGTTAGTTCAATTTTTTTTCATTATCTGATTCATTAATTGTATAAAAAAAGTGTAGACGTATTTTTTAAGGAAAATTTAATTTTATATAAATTTTTTTTATAACGTTTTTTGATGTTAAGAGAAATAAATTTAAAAATTAAATAAATATAATTGAAAATGCTGAACCTGTATTATCGATATTTTTATAGAAGCGGGCGGCTTTGGAATTTTTTTTTACTTTACATATATTTATATCTATGATTGACTGACATGAAGTTTTAAACGTAATTCTGACATGGATTATTGTTTTAGTTTTGACAATGTTGCCTGTTTTCGTTTTGAACGTATAAAAAAAAGGTTTGGCAGTTATCTTAAAAAATAAAATTAGAATTATTTCATTTCCTTTAAGTTCCTTTTTGTAGGTTGGAAGGTCGTGTAGTGTTTCACACCATATATTTTAAAATGTACAACTGTGGCCAGGGAAAAATTAGCACCATGATTGGCGTACGAACTTGATTAAATTGGAAGTGATGTCACCATAGGCTGTCACTCTGACATTAATTAATTGCATTATGATTCGTCACTAAATCAACGTCGTATTGACTTTTACTCTATTAAAAATTTTCAAAAAACGATTGCTAGATAAATGTAAGTGGTAACTTTTCAGTGGCCGCAACCATTTGGTCTAAACAACACGAAAAACATATTAAAAAAAATTCGCGCGCGCGCGTGTGTCGGTGGCTGTGCCTGTGTGGGTGTGTGGGTGCGTGTGTGTGCGAGTGTCTGTGTGTGTGTGCGCGCGTATGTGTGTTTGTGTGTGTGGGTAGGTGGGTGCGTGAGCGCGAGCGTGCGCGGGCGCGTGCTTGTGGTGTGCGCGCGCGCGATATCTTTGGTACCATTATTAAAGCTATCGATATGAAATTTGGTCCAAACATTCTGCGCTATAAAATCTAGGTCAAATTCGTTAATGGGCAAAATGCAACAAGTGGCGGGCCATTTTTAGGGGCTTAGAGTACTAAAAAAATTAATTGCTTCAAATTTTAAAAAGTTACAAAATTAAAAAAACAAACTAATACTTTTTTATATAAATTCAAAATAAAAAAAAACAATGACGCATTGTGCATTTTGTAATTTATAAACCGAATTTTTAGAAAGTCAGGTATTGGGGTTTTTTAAGATCGCTAAGTATATTTATTTGTGAAAACTAAAAAATTCGAAATGGATCAAAAATGAGGGTTATTATTGTGTTTAAAGACCGATGATTCAAATTCAGGTATTGTGGGTTTTGAACTTGCTTATTACAAATGTTTGGTCAAAATTTGTTTACATATATAAGAAAGCAGGTAATTTGGAAGCGGTTTTTTAACAAACGTTCAATAAAAATAAAAATAATTCGTTTATTCTCAATAGGTAAAATCCAATTACCTACATAGAAAAATACGAATTGTTTCAGCAATATGTATATGAATTACATAAAAATACAGTAATACTTATTATTTAACTAAATAATAACTATATTAATCTAGTAAATTATATCGAATTTTATATTTAACCGCACTGCCAATGCCATCTTACTCGTCAGTTACTTCAGTATCTTCTCATAAGTCACAATCCTTTCATTATCAGATTCACTTAAATCGATAACGACGGGAAGAATGTTACTGGCATCAATAATTTTTGCTGTCTCTCAGTATCCACTGATAACATTTTTTATTTGTTATTCATTTGTAAAAGTCAATTTATCAAATCAGTTATTGCCGTTGAAAATCAATCTTAACAAGCTAGCTACTATAGCGCGTCCAAACCTCCAGATCGAGTATGGGGCTTGTGGAAAAACAGTGCAGGATTGCCAAACTTATTATGCCAATAGATCACTGCACCTATAATGCCGTATTACGGTTATAATAATACTATATCTACGCTACGAGAGACACAATTTCTAACCTCAAATTTAATAAAAATATTTGCAATGCAATACAAATTCAGATAAATCTGCAATGTACTTATGAATATACCGAAAAAGACTACCCTTAATCTATACAAATCTAATCTTTGAACTGTATTTTTTAGAAAAGCGAAGTAGACGTATGTAATGTAATGGTATATTACATGGCAATATGATGGGTACATGGAATGTGAAAGAAGCTCTATAAGAAACAGCATGAGCAAAGGTCCTTTGCTTACGGAAGGAGTTTGCAGTATATAAACAAAATAATTTTATTATACTTTGATTATAGCTGCATCATTTGTTTCTATTGTAATATAATATAGGAAATGTGGCTATGAAATAACGATACTGACGCTGTAAAACTTTTTATTTTGATTTAATAGCCACACCCCGTGTTTTAGTAAATTTTTTTGTTTTTCAGTACAGTTTAATTGCTTGAATCGATTTCTAGGTCTTCGGATGATGATTCTGTAATGTTGATTATAAACTCTGCTATATCATCTTGAAGGTTATCAGCTACCCACATCTTACCTTCAACGATCTTAACATGACTCATATAATGTTGCCAATTTTCAATCGTCACTTTTTCGTAACCAAATTTTATTAATTCCTCCATGTTTGTAACTTTAAAAGTCTTGTTATTCATTTTAATATGATGTATGACTTGTGCCCACATCATTTCTATTGGGTTTAATTCGCAGTGGTAAAAAGGCAAACGAAGAACCTCATGACCTCTTCTTGTGCCATAACATCAAGTTTATTCTTGTCATATAGATGCCTCACTTCTACTACAGTAACAAATAGGTCTCGCTTTAACATGTTATCTTCAATGGGCATTTCTTTCTTACTAAGCCAATCTACAATTTGTTATTTTCGCCACGCCGTTGTTGGAATCTCCTCTACCTTCCTGCTGTGATAAGAAGCATTGTCAATAACGATAATTGAATTTGGTGGTCTATTTGGAATGAGTTAGTTGATAAAACCACTTCTCGTAAGTGTCTACTTCCATTTCATTGTGCTCATCGACTGTGTTCTTTTTACAGAGGAAAGTAAGTTCCTAGATACGACGCTCTGTACAACATAAAGCTTTGGTGGCTTCTAAACAGCTATACTAACGTTCATTGAGGCCAAGAAATAATTAAGTAAATTCATAATGAGACGTTTCTCCTTACGGCTGAAGTGTTTTCCACTCTATCGTTTTACGTTTGCAAAATTACCTCAGCATACAATTATAGAAATTATGCATTAGTACCTTATAACACGCGTGCATGAGATGTAGGCGTTCTGAAAATAATGATTTTTAATAAATTTAATAAATTTGACAGTACACGAGTTGATATTGATTTGTTTTTAAATTCCAATTTACGTTTGACAACATCGCTATGAAGAACAAGGATACCGTTATTTAGAAATGACTAAAGATTGTAAAAGAGAGAGTTACTCCATAAGAACCCGTACTGAATTAGGAGGTTTGGACAGAATATAGTTAAAATTTATCGGTTAGAGACGAAAGTTGTTGATTTTTTACAAGTTAAAGATAACCGTACCTTGTTCACATCGTATTAGCAAAATAATAAACTGTAAAATAAACAATAAGCGCTGTTGTCAGAGTAATGATTTCAAACGTAATGAGGCATTTTTGTAAGTTAACTGTCAGTTTTTATTTGTAATCAAAATATTTGCGTCTAGTGAATATATTTGTGTTTGAGTAACAAATAAATATATGACAATACACGCAAGGTAACGGATTTTACTGGCTCCAGAACGTAACTATCCTTCTGTCCGCTAGTAAAACCCTTTTTACCTTGCTAGAAATGTTATATGCTATAACATGTTTCACATATTTGCTCCACTTTTCTGGTGTAACCTACAATTTAACAGTTATAATAACCAGCACAATACAAAACATTCATTTTTACCTTACTTAATCACCAGCTTAATGCGATAGAAGGAAATCGACAAACTATGACGCACAAAAAAAAAGGTTGTGGAAGATCTATACCGTTTTCGGCTGAATTGCACCCAGCAATTTCAGTTTACCAATAGTCAATAGTCATGCACTGGGTCGGTTCCATCTCGTGCAAATGAAAACTTTGAGTACCGGAACACCCGTACGTTTTTACGTGTGCTGCGATTGTTTAAACCTAACCTTAAAATACGATCTCTATATGTTTGGGGTTTATACACAAAATGAGTGCAAATGACACTATATTTATTAAAGTAAATGAAAGCAATGTTATAATGTTGTGTGGTTTTAAAAGCACCAGGTGCAAATAATTTAATAAATACATGGGTGTAATTGTTCTCAAAACAAATCATTAAAATAACCAGAGATACAAACCATTCATTAAAAGATAATGCCGTTGTCCCAGTCGGTAGATTAAAGCAGGTCAGTTCATGCTTTATTTTGATTTGCTTAATTACCACTAATTTCTGCTTGGTTATTTCCACTTAACATCTATATAGTAACTGCAATGTAACAATAATAAAAATTATCTCGGACGCCAAGTTATTTTTGATTATGCTCGGAATAACTAAACCGAGGATACAATAAAAAAATTCACCAAAATGTCAAAATAAAAGATACACAAACTATATTTAAAAACCAGTTATAATAGCCTTAAATTACTAAATTATGAGTATAAATACTTGTTCGAAACTTTGTACACCTTTTTGATAACATCTGGTATCTAAAGGGATGCGAAAATGTAAACCAAAGGCAATGTAATCTTTGCACAAATATTGCGCAATATGTCGTAATAACAATGCTGTACGTTGTAAACCATACCACAGTTGAATTTTACTTCTGATAAATTTATCTTCATGAAATTTGAATAATCCAGTATTTATTGCGTTCTCTCGAAAGTTCAAATAAAAAATGGGATCTAAATTTAGATCTGAATTAAATGCAAAATTGCAATCATAAGCATCGAAAATACCAAAAGTGTTAAAAATGGCAAAAGTAAGAAAAAAAGTGCCTGCAAAAGCAAATGTTTTAGATTTTAATATAATACGAGTTAAATGTACCTTACCATTAAATCAATGGCACTTTTCACAAAATTTAGGTGGAAACCCAAAAATGGCTTCCTAATCAACACCACGTTCATCAAGTAATCCTCCAAAGGACGCTTACGATATCAGGTGATATAGCGGTGCGCGAAAAAATGTGCGAAAAAATTAAGTCAAAGATATGGAAGTATAAACCCCTAAAAAGATATGCAACTTAAGTTACACCAAAATGCAAATTAAGTTGCCTACCACAACTTATAAATCATTAATAATTAAAACTTTTTTATTTACAACTAAATGAACGAAGAACGTAAAAGATTCGTTACAATGTTAGTGACGTTGGACCAAAGAATATATGATGAACTTACAGGTAAAAGCGTATTTAATTTTTAATATTCAAAATAGATGAGACTGGATAAACAAAAATGATTATTGTTTATTGCTATGTACCCAAATTTTAAACTATATATTAATCTTTTGTTGTGGTTTATATTTGTACCTAATAATCAAACTAATCCATTTTGTTTGTAGAAAACCCACATGTGTCACTTCCGAGTTACATGAACACACCACAAAAACACAATATAATCCGACAGAGTTGAAATTTAGGGCATTTGTTGGATGATGATACGTATGACATTATTCTTGATGATGAAGTCAATATGTATGACACAACGCTAAAAGAAAATTGTTGATCATAACAAACACACTGGGGAAAGTCAGGTTGAAGACGTATACGAGCAGGAATTTGCCAAAATTTCTGCTATTGGCGACGGCATTGAACCCGAGGCATGAAGGCACATTGCTCTACTCCTACTATGATTTTGTTGCTCTGTAATGACATTTTATTTTTTATTAGCACAATTGACAATAATGTCCTCCCAAAAATCTTTATTATCAATGCATATATCATGTAATACACAACAAGGAATAAACTAAAATTTTTAATAACATGAAATTCCAAATGTCGCTGTTGTCTAAATCGACTTTTTAATAATCCAAAGGTATTTCCTACTGTTACTCTTGTTTGTGAACATTTTTTGTTAAGTTTTCGTTGCTCTTGTGATAAATTTCCATAATCTCTATATGGTGCTAACAACCACTCTACAATCGCATATACTCTATCTCCTAGTAAATGCTAATGCCTATTATTTGTTAATTGTAGTGTTATTACTTATAAATGATATCGACCATATTCAAATACCATGAACTTTGCCTGAAGGGAATGTAAAAGCATCCAAAAACATTTTGTTCCCATCACATATTCCTTAAAGGGTTATGCTAGGGGTATCGTAACGATTCGTGTATGTCGACTATACTTTATGAGCTGGTGTTCGGATATTAATGTACAGGGTAGCCGACTAAGAATGCGAGGTACTGTATCTGGGAAACTCTCTATCGTAGAGGTTTGCGCAAAAAAAAAGTTATTACTGAAACGGCAAATACAAAAACCTGGAAAATATTTTCATGTTTCTGAGATGGCCGCTTGGGGGCGTAACTGCAATCTTGAATCTAAAAAAGTGATGTTTCTGTGAATTCTGTTATATTAACCTAATAAAAAAATAACCGATCTTTGAAGTCGAGGATAATCTGAACTTTTTTTGTTTGGCACTTTTTGACGTATGTTTAAAAATGAAGTGGTGGGGGGTATTCAAATGTTTCCTTAAATCACCCCCCGTATCTTCGAAACGGCTAATCCGATTTTAACAAACTTGGGCGCGTTGAAAAGAACTTTTCTTGGGCTACGAATGTTAATATAATTGAAGATTTGTTAGTTTCACATGTCGCTAGAGGGCTTTGTTCGACATTCCGACAGAAACTGTTAATTTTCGCAAAAAAATTAAATGCATTGGTATGACATTTTTTCATGAACAAGGAACTAAATGATGCCTAAACAAGCTCGATATATTGTTCCTAACCTAAAATATCGACCAAAGAAAACTTTATACAAAAATCCCTTAAATTTTTATTTTTTTTAACTATATTGTTCTGGAATTGTTTCTATTCTGTAAGTTGTGACCTTAAAAAGGACCGATTTAAAGGAGAAAGGTTTTTAATGCCCAGGCAAGTTAAGTCTGGCGATCGCGAAGGCCATAGAAACAGACTTCCCCTTCCAATCCACCGCTGTTGAAATACTGCATTAATGTGCTCTCGCACATTAATAGCAAAATGTGTTGGGCAACCATCCAACTGCAAAAACAATTTTTGCCTTGTTTCCAGAGGCACATCTTCAATCAACAAGGAAAATTGATTGGCCAAAAAGTCAAGAAATACATTACCATTTAGAGGTTGCTAGAAAAAGTATGGCCCAATAATTCTGCCTCGCAGTATGCCACACCATACATTTAAACTCCAACGTCCTTGGCGCTGAACTTCACTCAACCAATGGGGATTTTCTGCAGACCAATAATGCATATTGTGCAGATTGACTCTCCCGTCATTACTGAAGGTGGCTTCATTGGTCCAAAAATTTGAAATAAAAGTTCTCTATTTTCGCGTGTCATGCCTAACATACAATGGCAATAGCCTAAACCTTAGATCAAAATCTTCCTCTTTCAAGGCCTGATGCAAAATGACATGATATGGGTGCATTCTTAAAGTAATTAAAAAAATTTTAAACGAATACCTATATATTTTGATGGCCATTAGAACTTACCTATGGTCCTTCAAAATATTTTGAACCGTTGTCCGTGATATGCCCAACTCAGTGGATAATGCTCTTGTGCTAACATGAGGATTTCCTTCAATATAGCCCAGTACACGGTTAATATTTTCTTGTGTTCTTCCAATTATTTGCCGTTGAAACGTAGGCCGAAAACTATCATTGGCTCGTAAGCTCGCCACTAATCGAGGAAAAACTCTTACATCGCAAGGACGCCGATTGGGATATCGAGCCGCGTAAACTATTTTAGCTACTGCGTCATTCTGAAGAAATTCAAAATAAACCGCAAGCATATCAACAGCTTCATTATTCGTAAAACGCACTTTGAAAGCACAAAAATTGCTCAAAGTAACGCAAAAGTATTGACAACTATTGACAATTTGTGGATTATGTATGTTTTGTTTAGGTATCTGTTTCCATTGCCTGCTTCTATTAATTGTATTTTTCGTATAGGTATATCCATAGTGAATATACATTTAAACAAACAAAAAATAGGCCTTTCGTATAACTTTTAGCATTGCTTACTTGCCCGTAGTAATTTCAAAAAGGGTGATTTTATTCTGGTGTATAAATTTACAAACATTTAAAATCGCAATTTCTAGGTTACCTATTCAGAGCCGAAATTGAAACTGCAGTTTTGTCTACCCATAAGAGGCCTCAGCAATGCATTTCGAGCATTTACGGGAGCATTAAAAACCTTTCTCCTTTAAATCGGTCCTTTTTAGGGCCACAACTTACATAATAGAAACAATTCCAGAAAAATATAGTTAAAAAAAATAAAAATTTAAGGGATTTTCGTATAAAGTTTTCTTTGGCCGATATTTTAGGTTAGGAACAAGATATCGAGATGTGGTTTTCGCGAGCTTGTTTAGGCATCATTTAGCTACTTGTTCATGAAAAAAAGTCATACCAATGCATTTAATTTTTTTGCGAAAATTAACCGTTTCTGCCTGAATGTCAAACAAAGCCCTGTAGCGACGACATGTGAAACTAACAAAACTTCAATTATCTTAAAATTTGTAGCCCAAGAAAAGCCCTTTTCAACGCGCCCAAGTTTGTTAAAATCGGATTAGCCGTTTCGAAGATACGGGGGGTGATTTAAGGAAACCTTTGAATACCCCCCCCCACCACTTTATTTTTATAGATACGTCAAAAAGTGCCAAACAAAAAAGTTCAGATTATCCTCGACTTCAAAGATCAGTTATTTTTTTATTAGGTTAATATAGCAGAATTCACAGAAACATCACTTTTTTAGATTCAAGATTGCAGTTACGCCCCCTAGCGACCATTTCAGAAACTTGAAAATATTTTCCAGGTTTTGTAGGTTGGAAGGTAAGAAGCATTAGTTGGTCTCAGAAAATAGAATAGAGTAAGAAGGTAATGTTATACATTTACTAATTGTATTTTCTTTCAAAAAATGTTTATGTTATTATCTAAATAAAAGTTAACTAATTATAATATTATTATAATTTGATTTGAAAACAGAACGAACGTTCTCTTACAAACTGAAATAAATAATAATTGAAATGAGTGTATGATTTGTATTACAACACCATGGTAAGAGTGATTATTTCATCTAATATAAATTAATATCAAGGATAATTATTTTGAAAGCTAATGTTACATCACAATCTTGTTATTTAATGTAGATGTCTTTTGATTTCATTTTTAATACATTTTATTTTGCCACTTCACACTTATAATGTAGCATATTTTAAGATAGATGTTCCCTTGTAAATGTAGAAGAAGTATAAAACGGCTTTCGGGTAAAACTGACATAATGTTGACCTAGGGGAGATAACCGTGGCATCACAAAAGTATGTTCTAGTTGTAAGATTGTATGTGTGTCTGTTATGAAATATGTTACCTTTTGGTTCGTTAATTGTAAAGGCAGACCCTTAACACGTTTTTAATGTTTTTACTTATACTGCAGTTAGCTAACTGTATAACCTGGTGATCACCATTTATTAATTACAGGCCTATATTAAATTATTACTACGTTGGTTTATTAAGGTTAGAGTAGGATGATAGCAATTTATTCTTGCAATGACAGCAGAGTCTAAAAACGTATTGATCTAGGTATTTATAATTAATACTGATACTTTACTTATGTAGTTATTCTTGTTGTAGTATGAGGCGGTGAGGTTTCTTTGTAGTTCTTTTCCTCAATCTGCAATAAAAATAGCAGAACTACATTGCACTTGCTTATAAATGTATATACTGTGTTTTATTATGTTACCTTTATTTTATCCTCCGTAGATACCGCAACACATATATGCTGTAACACCTCTTTTACGGAACGTAAGTGGTTCTACCTATTTTTTATGACGATCATTTAGCTTAAATTAGTTCCCGCATTAACTTTGTAATTGCGTTTGAGTTGTGCAGTCACTAGACTGGCCTGGGTACATTACAACACCTTGCTTTATTGCGTTTTCATTTCCTTTCTTCTTCTTCTTCTTGGTTCGTCTTGTTCTAATTCAAGTTCTAAATTGTCTTCTCTCGATACACTATTATTAATCTTTTGGAATTCAGTAGTTGTCTCTTTTGGTAAATTATCCTTTTCAGTTAACACGTTTCTAAAATGATCGGGTAGGAATATTTAGACCTCTTCGTTTTGTAAGTTCAAATCTCAAATGTTTCCTGACTGAACTACACAGTTTCAAGCTGAATTAATACTGAAGGTAATCCTGAAAGATTAGAATCTACTGTATCCATCGCATTTACAAGCACATGTTGTTCATACACAACTGTTAGTTGATTAGGATTAGCTTGCCTGCCATCTGATTCAAAAGCTTTGGTACCTAATTCATACCTTTTTATTGGGGATAATTCTTTATTGCATGGAAATTAATAGGTATTACTTTCTCGTTTTATGCGCAAATTATTTGTTTATTGATTTAAGTTTAACAACTCCTACATCCTCTTTCCCCTCGGCACGTTACAAGAGTTTATTAATAATTATCGTCTAGGCCCATTTTTTGGTTTAGGTTTCTGACAGTTTGAATACCATACACAGAATAACACACAAATAACTGTGTATGAAAAATAGAAAAGAATCCTTAGTTCATGTATATGTATAAATTATATCACATTAATCTTGACTAAACACTGATACACCAGTAAGAATGTTGACAGTCACTTGACTTTTGACAGAAAATAGTAACTAAATGAACGAATTAGGTTATACGATTGTAAGAGGACAGCAACTGAGTCCAAGAGTGTAGATGCTGCTTTTAATGAGTGCGAATAGGTATACAGGGTGAATCCTAAATGGCGGATAATAGACTTACCACCTGATACTGCAGAGAAAATGGAGAAATAAAGTCTCATATCAATTTGCTGTTAACCTCATAGATGAGAAGTTATTGTTAAGTTGGATTCCGGGTTGCTTATTGTGCGATATTTTTATGAAATAATCATTTTTTATAATCAACAAAAAAATCACCTGTCTGTAATTATAATCATCATTCCTTTGGTTTACAATTTCCATCAGATGATTCAAGTTTCTGAAATGTTTGTTTTCCAAAAATGTTGCAACAATGTGCAACACAAATTTCACATTTTAAAAGAAACGTAGGCTTTTACGTACCTTTTTCAAGAAATATGACTTTTACTGACATGTCTGTCACAATTTGCTAATCAAAGTCCCGTGTTGAATTGTCTTTGTCTTCTTCAGTTTTGGTTTAATTGTGTTTTTTCCGTAATTTCGTTATTTTTTTGTGCCGTTCTTGAGTTTCGATATTAATTTTTCTGTTAGATTCCCCAAATTAGCGTTATTGAGTACAATTTTGCTGAGTATGCAGACATATATTTAATTTTAGGGAATGTCGTGGCAATTTAATGCTAAAATTGTAACTAATTGTAAAGTAATAAAAACACTTAAAACTTAAGTGATATTTTCTTACGAATTGTGTATTGTTAATTTAAATATCTTGTGTGGAACACCACACGACCTTCCAACCTTCAAAATGGAAAGTAAAAGAAATGAAATAATTTTTAAAGATTTCTTTTAGGATAACTATGCAACATCTTTTATTAGAAGCTCATTAGAAAAATAGGCAACATTATAAACGCAAAAACAATCTATGTCAAACAGACGTTTAAAACTTTATGACAGACAGAGGTTAATAGATGTCTAGACGCTAACTTAAATTAAAAGAAATGAAATAATTTTAATTTCAATTTTTTATGATAACTATACAACATCTTTTAATAAGTTCATAACGAAAACAGGCAACATTGTAAAAACACAAGCAATAATCTATGTTAGAATGACGTTTAAAATTTCATGTTTGAGATTCATAGACATTTTTTAGGATAACTCTAGGCAACCTCTTTTTTATACGTTCATAACGAAAACAGGCAACATTGTAAAAACAAAAACAATGATCTATATCAGAATGACGTTTAAAACTTCATCTCAGATAGACATAAATACAGCATTTTCAATCATATTTATTTAATTTTTACATTTATTACGCTTTACATTAAAAAACTTTGTAAAGAGAATTTATGTATAATTAAATTTTCCTTAAAAAATATGTCTACACTTTTTCTTATAACATTAATTGTTATTCAGATAATGAAAAAAATTGAACTAATACTTAAATTCTACCTTAGGAATTTTTTGCCGCTAAATTACGCGTCATGCAAATTTTTTTATAGAATATAATTAATCGATACGTTTACGGTCAATATACAGGTATTTTTATATCTTTCAAATATGTAGCCGTTTTAGAAATATTTGATAAAAACCAAAAACTACCCCTAATAGCCCCCCCCCCCAGTACAGTTGAATTTCTCCCAAAATCTAATCAACTCTAAGCCAAATGAAAACAAGCTTAAATGCACAATTTTAAGTACGTAGTTATTTTCGTTCCGGAGGTATCGTGGACATACACGTAATCAACTACATCACGCACGCACATACCACCACAAGCAAATACACACATCACACACACGACGCCGAGCACGACGACGCACGACGCACGCACACGCACGCACGCACGCACACGACGCACGCACGCACGCACGCACGCACGCACGCACGCACGCACGCACCGCACACACACACGACACACACACACACACACACACACGCACACACACACACACACACACACACACACAGACACACACACACACACACACACACACACACACACATACAATTTTTAAAGGGCCAGCCTGCTTTACACCTTATCTTAATTATGTGCTAATTATCCTGCTTAATTAAAATTTACAAAAATCATCAAATAACGAATTTATATCCCCTCCGCCGTGAATTTCAAAAACGTTAAAAGCTTTGTTACGTCAGAGTCCCCGCCAGTCTATCCACCAATCACCGCATTAGCATCCAACCAGAAGCCGTCTCCGCCCTCCGCGAATTCTAAATGGAAACACGAGCACTGCAAGCGATCTACCTATCTTATCCGATTCAGCGTATCTTTCTACTTCGTTCGGTTCGGTTCACCTGCATTCCGCCGAGACTACTCGACACCGCCAGCCTGAACTTATCGTATATACCAGGGTTATTACTGCCTCAATTTGGTGACACTTGCATGTAAGTTAAATATACACCACACTTACACCAGTGGACGGCTTCACGTCGGGCAAACACGCGATGTAGTCTTTTACTTATTCCATTTGATAGAAAGGTATTTGTCTAAATTCTGCCAATCTCCGGGGTATCAATTAAGCAGCGCAACGGGTATTTGCCCAGATTCTTGTAATTAATATTCCACACCGACTCACACAAATACGCCTACACTACGAAAAATAATTAAAAACCGAAGTGCAGGAAGCCGACAGGTTGAAAGCAGCAAGCTGCCCTCAATTAGACAGTATTTCGGTCACCCAGCTTCGTAAATTACGAACTCCGTACGTAGCAGTGAGTACTACATTTTAATCTCGCTTAACGTAATGAACCGCTTAAAGTTAGTGCTTCTAACACTTCCTAATAAAAGTCTCGTAACCAGCTGTAACATCCGCTCGTCCATCGCTAGACACCCAGTATACTTCTCTAACGAAGTCGTAACTTAGCATCCGTCCTGATCGCTCATCGCGATAATCCGTACCTGTAAAACGTCTAGTTTATTCTGTACCTGAAAATCTGTAAAGTAAATCGTACCGGAAGGTTTAAACACCTCATAAGTGTCATTATTAAAACCGGCTCTGACTTAGAGCCTCCCCCGGTAGCTACTCTTGAGGTCGTCATGCCCAGAAGCGCAAGTAGCTCCTCATCTTACAAATGTATTGTTATCACATCGACTTAGCGGTTGTTTAAGAAAATAAATAAATATGTATGTACTTAGTTTGGCTAGAATGTCCACCGTATCGGGTCTTTTTTTAAACCTATATTAATAAAATATGGTTTACAATAACAATATACAATAAAATTTGATTATTAACAACATTTTGTTAACATAAGCCCACCAGCATGACTTACCTTTCTGTGTGTTCAGAGGCGAGAACGCCATGACAAGACCACCGCCCGACTGGTTTCGTCATTGTTATTTGTTCTCGATATTACGGGCTCTAGCCCTCTATACCTTCATCGTATTCGCTTTTCGTGGTATCTGTAGATTCCATGTACCTGTAACAAATACATTATATACCTATGGTTTCCTCAGATGATCTACAGCTTTTATGCTCCAAGCCACCTCGGTGTCGTTGTCCCTTGTTCGTGGTTGGGTCGGCCGCTTAACTGTTGCAACGTTTGGTGTTTCCTATTCTAGGGAGTTATTCTTTAATTTGTTTTGTAATTCGGAGTGCCTTCACGATGAGCGCGGAACTAATCCCTGTCTCGGCCATTCTTGTCGGTTTTCTTGCTGGTGTTGGTATGGGGGGGGGTTCCCTTTCTTGATATTTCTTGGATAAACGGGCATCCTCCGTAGTTGGCAGTGTGCAACTCGGTGCAGCACTTTCGATCTCCCGTCTCCCGGGTCTTCGTACATTTCCTGGTGTGATTCGCCCCCGCACACTTCACACATCTGAGTAGGGTGTGGCATCCGCTTGTTGTATACCCGAACCGTTCTCCTTGTGGGGCGACCCTACTCGCACCCTCAAGTATCCGATCGTCGTGATGTTGAAGATCTCCTTGGCCCTTTCACTCCTCTCGAGGTGGACCAGTGCCATGGCGGTTTTTCTGTGTTTGCGCCTGGCGAAAATTCTGGTGACCTTCTGGACGTCAAACCCCATGGATTAGAAATCTTTCCGGACCGTCCCTAATATCTCGTCCTCTTGCAGGATGCCTTTGATGACCATCTTTAGTGGTTTTGCGTCTTCTAGTAGGTAAACGTTGAACTGCATGCCGATGTTGACCAGTGCAGTTGTTGCCGTCCTGTATTCTCAGGGGTCTTGAGGATCACTCTGATTCCATGGTTGGAAGTTCTTGTAGCCCTTGGTGTAATCCCGGCTGAGGCTAGTTTCTTCATCGTCTTGGAGTAATCCTCCTGTCGGTGGAGCATTAGTGGCGGGATTCTTTTTTTCCGGACGGGCATTTCTGGACCTTGCACTTCGGCGACCACCCGTTGCCGCTTGATACCGCCTTTCTTTGTGACGGTCTTGAAACCTTCCTTTTCGAAGAGGGCGTCCTCGTCATTTCCTTGTTGGGAAGCTGCTGTGCAAACTTCCGTCCTGCCGTGGAGTTTTACGGTTGTTCTTGTTTCCTTCGTTGAAGTTTTGATGGGAACTTCATCGGTACCTCTCTTCTTCCCGTAGTGCTTCTTCTTCTTAAGAGTCGGGGACTTTTCACTGTCGCGATGTTCTTCTGCGCGAACTTCGGTGGTCTTGTTTAAGGTTTTATTTGTCTTTATTGGGTTTTATTTGTCGTAATTTCGTAGAGTCTTGCTACGACTGCTTCGTGTTGCGCTTATATAAGATGGACACAAAAGATGTCGATATGTGAGAGTTAAGAGTAGCGCCATCTGTATCCCATGAGTGGGACCTCTCAAACTGGTATATACTATTGTATAAGAAAAAGAGATTTGTATACTCAAATAAGAAGACTGTATTTCTCAAAAAGAAATATATATATATATATATATATATATATATATATATACACAGAGCAAGTCAAAATAATATATAATATAACATGTGTATTTGTTTTCGTGTGCTGCTCGAGGGTCTTCTCCTCCTTCAGTACTTGTACGTTGCGTGTTGTGGATTGCAGGTGTTGTGTTGTGCCAGTTGACACCATTGTTATTCCAGTTTGTTGTAGTGGCTGTGGTTGATAATATTGTTGTGATTGTTGCGGGATCTTGTTGGTTGTGGATGGATAAGGATTTGTCCTGCAGTCGGGTGTTATGCCGGTGTGTCTGTTGATGTGTATCTGTAAAAGAGAGAAACAATTGTTAGTTAATCGTAATATGAGTCGTGTTGGAGTTACTAGGTTATCACAGCACGGTTGTCGGGTTAGTATTCTTAAGCGTGAAGCGCTGTAGGAGAAACAGTAATGTTAGGCAAAACATATGAAGTCGATACTGTATACTTAACCTTGGGCACCAATACTAGTGTAGGACCTCTGAGTGATTAACCGAAAAAAGCAACCACATCCTCACCGTGAGAGAAGATCACTCCCCACAGGTCAGTCGCAGTTTTCGCCAGAGCGAGTGTTGCTGTCACCTTCCGGATGACAGGTAGGGCCTTTTCCATATTGAGATCTCCGAGGAGGGGTAATATGGCGTCGAACCCTAAAGCTGGTTGGGTATGTGGGATATCGATAGCTGCGAGAGCCACTTTCGGTACTTCCGCTTTCTCAACTACGCCTGTCGTCGCTCGGGCGTAACTGACGCCGATCCAGATTAAAGAAGGCGCCACTGTTGTTGGTGTGGTCTTTCCGTATTCTTCCGTTGTGGAAGTTAACGCACTTTGCCCGGTCTGTGCGGGGTTAAGTGCATTGACCAGAGTGGTAATCTTCGGCTCACCTTACACAGCGTGCCGCCGCCCTGCAATAACCCTGTGCGAGATGCAAACCTTGGCATAGGTGACGCAGCGTGATACCGGATTTCCGCCGCAATTATTTGACCGTGACGGGGAGGCTTGCGACGTACTTCATATCTCGGAACTTCTTATGGTCCTCTTGGTAGGTGTACCAACCCTAGGGGAATCGCTCGACCTCAATGCTTCATCCTGAAACAAGAGATCACATTAACACCGTGTAGTGTAAGCTCTGAGCTAACGTCAGTCTCGGATAGTGCTACGGCGGACCTTGTACCTTAGCAAGACGCTCGCTCTTTGCCTGAGTATCACCCCTATCTATATACCTCATCAGCCTGCCTCGGTCCTGTAGTGAGGTAGGCTGGGTACGGATTCCCTTGCTGGTTGCCCTGGTTCTCGTGAAGGCGATCCGTTGTCTATCCAGTTCGCGGGAAAAAACGACCCAGTTCTCTCTCTGACAAAGGATGACCCGGGGGAACTTTTCCCCTGGTGTCTATTGCTGTATGCGTCTGGTCCATCGCTGTAAGACTGTCAGTGTACTCCTTCAGTGCCTGGTACGTGCCGTGCGTCGGGGGCGGCGTTGGTGGCCGGACGGTCGGGGTCTACTTCGGCCGTTTCTTCTGGGTCATAAAGTCGTCGGGGTTGACGGATCCGGGGCGGGCATCTTCTTCCTTCTGCGGCATCTATGGCAGCTGCGGCGGCGGTAGACGTCGACGGAGCTGCTAGTTGTGTCTCGGCAGGTGGGACGATGTCTTCTGCTGGTCCTGGTCGTGGAATCTTCTTAGGTCATCCATGGTCGTTACGGCAGGTTGAGCAACGACGGGTTCTGCTGGCTGACGAAATTCCTAACGGTGGGAAGGCGCAGACATGTTCGGAATCGAAATCCGTGTTGACGAACACGGGATCTCTCTCAAAACTGCGCGGCATCGTAAAAACGATACCGGCAGTTGTTGCTTTTTTTGTAAATTGACTATGTGTGTAACTTTGTTGAGTACTTTTCAATTCGAGATGTTAACTTTGATTGATTTCGGATCTGCTACGCTTTATATATAAAGTGCATAAGAAACATTTGTGCCGAATCGGTATTCAAAACTTTTAGGCAGGTTATATCTAGTTGTGCTTTACACGTTGTTGGCAGCGTTCAGAGCCTCTCATGTTTCATAATTTTGTTTAAAATATTAACAGGATTTTGCTTGACGGAATATTGATTTATAAACCTCAAATATAGTTTTAAAAACTACAGAGTGTGTTTTGATAACTTTTACACATTTTTACCACTTCACCTGGCACAAAGAGGGATCTACT
>JARFJB010001008.1:1487500-1585000 GCA_036346205.1 Vesta saturnalis | reverse complement strand
TTGGTAAAGTGCCGCGAAATTCCAAGTACATTACATTATCCTCGTAAAGCTCACGTAATGATTCATACAAGTATTCTTCAAAAACTGGTCGATAGGTGACCAATCCAAGAATGGTTGCAAATATATTTTCAAAAATATCCCATATTTGGTTTTTGTTAGAAATAATTTCGCTATCGTTCTTGCGGTACATTGTAAACTGCGAGAGTAACCAACTGTCAAATGTATGATCAAGTTTTCGTAAACTACTGATCAACTTCCATTCGCACGAGAGATCTTGATAAACGTTCTGCATAAACTTTAAGTTAAACCTTCCGTCCTTTTTGCATCCATACAAATTATCGTTAAATGTAAGTTTAAGCAAAAAGCTTGGAGAGACCAGCGCTGTACTGTGAGCATGCAAAACTCCCCCTTTAGGCATTTTCTTAATTATTTTAAAAACTGCAGAATTTTCAATTTTATCACGTGCTGTAAAAAAATGCTTACTTGGTGCAAAATCTTCCGGATTTTTATAACCATCATCTAGTTCCTTCAACTTGTAGGCCATCAAAAGCTTATTCACTAATTCTTCTCGCTCATTTAAAATAATTGATGCACCGATCATTCGACTTTTTTCTTGAGCTATTATTGATTCACGAATTTTCCAATAATCAGCATTAATCGCTGTTATCAAAATTAGTATGATTAGAAAATGCATTGAAAATTTTACTAAAATCAAGCACAATATATAATAACCCGTTTTTATCACATATACAGTTGCTTAATGATTACGTTGAACAAATACATCCTTTATCTCCTTGTTAACAGTTTAAGTTCTAATCTTTTGCATGATATGTTTTTTAAGATATAAGGGCAAATGTTAAAACGAAAAAATAGTAATGTGATTTGATATTGCCAATAGGATAGATATAGATATACCGGGTGATAGCGCTTATGAATTAAATCCATTTCTGTTGTGTACTCGTGTACATTTTTACAGTCATGAATTTCACTGCATAATTAAATCGGAAGTTTCTATAGATTAGGTAATGACGTTTATTTAATGCAAGTATATCAGCACGAAAGTAAACTGTCGTATCTCCAAATTTTGCCAAAATGTAGGTTACTTTCGTTTAAGGTCTAGTTGGGTAACTGGGCGTATGGGGTAACTGGGATGTATGTTTATTTCCATTGCATTTATAAAGTTGAATCTCCCGCCATTTAATAGTCAGTTGCCCTCACCTAGTAGTACAAAAACCAAACGGTGTCGAGTAGCACGTGTCTGTTGTTATCGCAGAAAATATTATTTTATGAAAGTTCTTCAGATGGTCATAGTACAACATATTACACACGCTAAGTATTTTACTCTTGGTAAGTATTACATTTGAAAATTTTTGAATTTAAATGAATATGTGCTGTATTTGGATATTATTCAACAAAATGTCTGTGTTATTTTAAGTGTTGGAATATAAACAGTGTCACCAAAGTGTACCTTCCAGTTGCCCTTAATAAATTGCTCCCAGAGGTAACTGGGCCTAATATGCATGGGCAACTGGAAGTTAACCCCCCAGTTACCCTATATTTGTTTGACATCCATTTTTTGTATTTTAGCAATCCAGTATGGTAAGAAACTACCAAAGAAAGAAAACAAAGGGTGCAGATGGAGGGGTTTATACAAAAGATGCACTACATCAAGCTGTAGTTGATGTTAAAAATAGCAACCTAACAATTTACGCAACTGCACGAAGATATGCTGTTCCAGAATCAACAATTCGTCATTATGTAAAAAGAACAAGGGGAGCAAAGGGTGTTGTAGCTAAGGAAGGAAAATGTGGCGGAGGAGTATTCTGCATGAGTTCTGAAATTGAAACTGAACTTGCGAGGACCCTGAATCAAATGCAGAACTGGAGATACGGACTATCTCGAGAAGAAGTATTAGACATTGAGGAAATTTACGTTAAAAGGAATAAATTAAACACAAAGTTTAAGGATGGTAGACCAGGTGAGCAATGGTTTTTGAATTTTTGTACCAAGAATAAATTATCTTTGAAAAAACAGCAAGGAGTTGAGGCGGCTAGAAAAAAACAAGAAAATCCCTGGACAATATACGGGTTCATAGATTTAGTCGAAAAAACAGTAGAGAACTTAAATTTAACGGGCAAACCCCACCTAATATATAATTGCGACGAAAGTTTTGGGTAGTATAGGTTCTAAGTGTTCCAAAACCATTTCGTCTTGTGGTCGGGAAAACACAACTGTTTTAGTTTGTTGTTCGGCTTCAGGGCAAAAACTGTCTTTACTTTCAATATTTAAAGGAAAGAATGTCATAGAGTCAATGATGCCTGAGAAATCCGATCCCTTAGATAAAACTGCTTTTGCAGCATCAGATAGAGGCTGGATGACTGCAGCCATTTTTGCAAAATGGTTTAATAAATGTTTTATTCCTAACATTCCTTCTGAGCGCCCCGTGCTCCTTATTGTCGACGGTCACGTTTCCCATATCACTTGTGATGTCATCAAAGACGCAATGGATAACAATATTACAATTTTGAAATTACCACCGCACTCAACACATATACTTCAACCGCTAGATGTAGGGGTATTTAAAGGAATGAAAAGCAGTTGGGACAAAGCGCGCTGTAAATGGCAGAGGATGAATCCCAGACGGAGAATTTCGAAGAGTGAGTTTGTTCATATTCTTAACAAAGAATATAAAAACATGCCAAATAGTAATATAATCAACGCTTTTCGAGCTACCGGAATCTACAACGCTGAAACTGGTGGCCCTGATCGCAATCAACTACCGATAAATATTTTTTTGGAGTCTGACCTTAACAAGTGTAGGAATCAAAAGAACAATTCTGTAGAAATTCCTACTACCACAGACAATGAGGCACAAGACGAGCCTACTGCTGATCCTATCGCTGGTCCATTTGAAGCATCCTCTACGTTAACTCTAGAACCTATCCCTGGTCCATCTAATGAATCGCAAACGTTAACTGCGGAACCCTTATGTCAAGACTCCGAAATTTCTGATAAAGAAAAAACTTCTTCACAAGCTAATGACCAAAATATATCATTTGAGAATATTCTAACCCAAATACTATTATCAGGAAATAATACAAAACGTGACACTCAACCAAAAAGAAAAAGAGTTTGCCTAGGTGTAGAAATTATAACTTCTGCCGAATATTTTAAAAAGAAGCAAGAAGATGAAGACAGGAAAGCATCAGAAACAAATAAGAAAATTAAACAACAAGCTTCGAAAAGAAATATGGACAAGTTTAAACTGGCAAGGAAAACGCCAAATACAGATGTTAGAAAAAGGAATTTGTCAGATTCCTCAGAAGATAGTTACTCGTCTTTATAAAAAGAAATTGAAAAAAACTACATCGACGAAGAGGACGATTTAATAGATGAGAGCATACATGACCTAGATGATATTAACATTAACGGTAATTACAAGACAGATGATTGTTACCAAGAGGTTAAGGACACAAATAAAGACACAGAGAAGGAGTCAAGTGATCAGTTACAAGAACAAGATTTTGTTGAGTGTTGTTTCATTTACAATGAAGGTACCAAAAAGGAAACCAGAAAAACGTTTGTCTCTCAAATTACTAAGGTATTCCAAAACGACTATGGGGTGTCATGTATGAGACAAAAAAATAAGTGTTATGTTTTCCCAAATGTAATCGACACCGCAATAGTTCCACGACATCGGATTTTACAAAACTGCCGAAACCGATAGTGAAAAGGGCAACTATCTATTTAAGATACTTACTTAGTAAGTAAATTCGATACAGGACAGTTCTTAAACGCGAGAGTATATTTATGTTTCGTTATTTAAGTAACACCTTAGGGTGATTTAATTTTAAGGATTTCTCTTTTGTATACAAATAGTTCTAGAAAAATACTTTTTTTAATAGAATATGAAAGCATTTTATAACAGTGTTTTATTGCAACTGTGAACATTCCTATTGTCTTTTAGTTAAATAAAATAAAAATGTTCATGATTATTTATTACTTACTATAACACCTTCCTGTTACTCTACATATTTTACTATGCAAATTCCCTATGAAATACCCCAGTACATTCCAGTTGCCCCTTTTTTTGGGGTATCTGGGCGCAACGATTAGTAAAAATAAAAAACACCGCCATTTTGAAAAAGAATTAGCAATAAGCCTCTGCTTTGCAGAGGTGGTCACTAAGATATATATGTTGCCCTATGTTCACCCAAGTTGACCAAAATTAATAAATTAGTTCCAATTTCTACAATGTTTTTGAAGATAGTTGTAAATTTACCTCCCAGTTAACCAATCTGACGTTACTGCATTAACAAGGCTTCTTTGTCGTGTGATAAAAGATAGTAAGTGCCACTATGTTAGTTTAGGAGATACGAGCGTTAGAAACTGTAGCATTTATTGTATGCAAGAGGAAGTAAACAATAGGATCTCCTTGAGCGCTAGTGCGCATGAATATGTTGTCTATTTTCCTTTGCAGTGTGTACACGTGTTTTGTGTTTTGACCTTAATCATTAATTATTTAAGCAATTTTGGAAAAATCAGGGATCCGTTATAGCGCCTACACTTTTTCTGCTGTACATAAACGACCTTATTTCTTCAACAACTAACCCCATCCATTGCTTTGCTGACGATAGCACTCTTCACTGTAGTTCATCTCAGTCTACTCATAGTGATAATCCACCTTCTATGTCAAATCAAGTAATTAAAGCTGAAATGGCAAATTCAATCAACAAAGACATTCAACGTATTCTCGAATGGGGAAGCAATAATCTAGTTAAATTTAATGCTAACAAAACTCAGTGTTGCCTTATGTCCGCCAAAAAAGATCGATCATTTCCTGTTGTAAGTATGAATGGCTCAGTTCTTAAGTTTTCAGACTCTATTACTCTGTTGGGTATGACTGTATCTTCAAATCTCTCATGGGTTGACCATCTTCTGTCAGCTACCAAAACAGCTGCTCGTAAAATAGGCTTTTTGTACAGATCTAAGCAGTACTTTACCTCTCAACAACTCCTTCTGCTGTATAAGGCCCAAATTCGGCCTCATCTGGAATATAATTCTCACCTTTGGGTTAGTGCTCCCCAACACGCTCTCGATATCGTTGATCGTATTCAAAAGAGAGCGATTAGGCTTATAAATGACCCGTCCTTAACTTCTCACATACAGTCCCTTGAGCATAGAAGGATGGTTTCAGTTCTTTCTTTGTATTATCGTTATTACAACGGCTATTGTGCTGGTGAATTACATTCTTTGATACCATCTCCGGCTATTTTTGCGAGAAACACTCGGTTCGCTCATTCACATCATCAGTATGCAGTACAAATCTCCACTTGTCGTACCAAACGGGCGCAATCCACGTTTTTCTACACGGCTTCTAAACTCTGGAATGATCTCCCTAGTTCCTGTTTTCCTCTCACTTATGATAACAGAAAATTTAAGGTAGCTGTTCATAGGCATCTATTGACAATTCATTGTCCCTCTATCCATCCTCCTAAGTGTTCCTGAGTGCTTTAGCACGATAGGCCTTATTTAGCCTGTTCAGGTCCATAATCATAAAAAAAAATAAAAAAAAAGATGAAGCATTTTGAACCAATCAAAAATTTGAGGTTAGGGCATAAAAATCTCGGAAAAATGTAATGTATTTTTTAAGAAGCTTCTAAAAATTAATATGTACAGAGGTACATAGTTAATATTTATTTAAATTGCTAATGCAACAAAAATAGTTCATTTATTGAAAACTTTGGAGATACAGCAAATGTCGTTGTCCCTGTGAGTAGAATGGGACCACTTGAGGAACAAAACATCCGAATGAGGGACAACACCTCCGGTGGTCTAGCGGCCATTTTGTCTGGGTTAAGACTAGATAAGGCCTTTATGGCTTCATTAAGGAGGGGCTAAGACTAGGGTACACCCATCCTTTTACCTAATTGGTTGTACGTGTAATCGGCCACTTTGTTGGCCATCTTGTCGATTAAGGACCTTTTGGCATAGGTCTTGAATTTGGGGGCTTAATGCTCACTTGTAAGACAAGTGTAGGGCTTCGCAACTTGCTCTCAGCCCTTCATCCCACTTGTCGTGGACACCTTCGCGGGAAATTTGAATTTGTATTTAAGGGGGCCTTTAAAGTTGGTTCACACTAGCAATATTTTCTAGTTCACACTATATGATTTTACTTATTATACAAATCACAGCAAAATAATAAGCCAAGCCATGTCAAAATAATAAGTGACAATCAGAATAGAACGGTTTCTATTTTGCCATGCGCTCGTGTATGACATTTTTAAATAAACCCGCCATTTATTAGAGATTTTCGTGTTACGCCGAAAGTTACTAAATTTCTACGGGTATTTGCATAATCGTTTATAGAACTTTGAACATGGTTATGTTATGTTAAGAAGTATTGAATTGTGATTATTAGCGGTTGTTTAACGTTCAATCGGATTTTTGTGTATATCTATATTAAATAAACATATATCAATAATGTTTTTATTTATAAATGTAAACGATGTTAACACAATGTTTATAGAGTGAATGGACAAAAGCAAATATCCAGGAACTAATAACTGCTTTTGAGGCACACCCTTGTTTATATGATTCGAAGCACAAATTATATAAAAACAAGCATGCAAGACCAAATAGTTTACAGGAAACTTTAGATCATTTAAATTTCTGCGGTATGAATTTAAATGGGATAGAAGAAATAAAGAAAAAAATTGCAAATCTAAGAAGCCAGTACAACCACGAATTAACAAAAATTGAAGATAGTTGTAGGAGTGGAGCTTCCAGTGATGATGTGTATGAACCACATATGTGGTGGTTTGAAGCATTAAGTTTCCTCAAACCATATATTCAACCAAGAACTGGGAAAAATTCATATGTCAATTCTCAATCTTTGGTAAGCACTAAGTAAGTAAATTACAAATATTTACTACTTTAAATTACAGAGTCAACAAGGTGAGCCTAGAAATGAAGAGACTATTAACGTTGAGGATAATTTGAGCTCATCAGAGTCATCAGTGATCGAAGGTAAAGAAGGCAAAGCTTTACCTAAAGCTAAGAAACTAGAAACTGTGCAGCAAACACTTTACAAGCTCTAACGAGCTTCCAGAATCAAATCAATAAAAGAAATACTGATGGTCGTAATTTGGCAACTACGTTCTGTACAAGTACCGGGATATCAACAATGAATGACCGAAAAAAAACTGCTTTTTACAGAATTTTTATCAAAAGTTTATTCCAAGTTACTAGTGAAATTAGGCACAAATATTTATTTCATCTTCGATTGACATTTCATAAACGTACATAGATTTTTCCTTTTTCAATTATTCCTTTATCTACATTTGTATTACAATAAAATAGTTTTTTTCAAAACTCATTAATAAATTAACCAGGACTTTCAAGGTAAATTTATTCGTGTATTTTATGCCTTTTTCGTAAATAAATTTTTTTAGGTTATAATCCCTTTTACTGTGGAACAAGACAAGTTTATTTTGGAAGCTTATTTCCGAAACGGCGAAAAAGATGTAGATGGAAACTCGAAGTATTCAGTACGATTATGTGTTGAAGAATATCAACATCACTTTCAGAACATCGAATTAGATGATGATGTTTTATGTCGACCCATTCGAAGAATTGTTAGTCGTTTTCATGAGCATGGTAGTGTTTGCAAGGGAAAATCTACGGGTCGCACAACTGTACTTACAGAGGGAGTAGTGGAAAATGTACGCACACATTTGGAAAGAAGTCCGACAAAACCTTTAAGACAATTGGTCCAGCAAACAGGTGATTTTGCGTTATACAAAACATGGTTGACATGAATGTGTAAGCAATAAAATAAAAAGAATCTTAAAAACCAAAACATTATATAAGTAAAGTTAGATTGACAACATTGTACATATTTCAATATAAGCAATTGTTACAGGTCTCTCTTATGGTACATGCCATAAAGCAGTCAAACGTCAACTACGTTTTCATGCTTACAAAATAACGGTTGTGCAAGAATTACTACCTTTAGATTTTCAAAAGCGTTTAAAATATTGCCGATGGTTCAACAACGACTTGAGAGATGACGAAATACTAAACTTAAGTTTCTTTACGGACGAAGCTTGGTTCCATTTATCTGGTTATGTGAATTCGCAGAATTACCGTATGTGGTCAGCAGAAAATCCACACGTTTTTGAAGAAACTACTTTACATCCTGTGAAAATAGGTGTTTGGGCTGCTATGTCACGAAGAAGAATTGTAGGTCCCATTTTCTTTGAAGATACAGTAACTGCGGCTCGATACAAAACTATTTTGGAACCCTTCATTGATCAACTGCACGATGACGAGCTCCAACATGGATATTTTCAGCATGATAACGCAACAGCTCATACAGCTAATCAAACACTGACTTTTTTACGTGAACATTTTGATGAAAGAGTTATAAGTGCGGGAGTTTGGCCCCCAAGATCACCTGACCTTACTCCACTGGATTATTTTCTATTTGGACATTTAAAAAATAACATCTACAAGACACGCCTTCATACAGTTGATGAATTAAAAAATGCAATAACTGACGCAATTCATAATATTACACAAGGTCAATTAATAAATGTATTTGAAAATATGAAACGAAGAGTAGATGCCTGTAATGCAAACAATGGTGGTCACTTTGAAATTGTTTTATAGATAATTGCCAAGTTTAATTTTATTTTTCTATTTTTAACTGTAATATAAACATATAAAAGACCATTCATTCCAACGGGTAGTGAGGTGTGCGTCGGGATATCGTTATATTTGTATGTAAATAATATGTGCACTAATTGAAAATCTTTACTCATTATTTACTATACTTTACTTGAATTGATCTCATTTACATGCACGTTTGAGATCTAAAAAAACACAATGTATTATTAATTCATTATTTGCTGTACTTTAGATCAATATATACAGATTTCAGTTATCCTAAAAAACAATAGGTACATCATAAAGTAGACATGGTGACTAGTTCCATATGAGAAGGACTAAATCAGTGGTATATAATCTGAAATAAGTTTTTGTTCAAAAATTAGAATGCAATGCAAAAGTGATATCTAGCATTAAGTTAAATAAGTTCCTTTTCCATTATAATGTATTCGCGATGTTCACCAGTGTACATTCAAAGGTGGTCAGCAAAAATGGTTTACCTGACTTGTGCTGAATATGTTGAATGTATGCATTTATAATAAACTAACCAGTCATACATGTAATTTGTTTTCACTAATATTATTTAACAAATATATCATACATTGATTTCTGATTAATGACAAATTCATTTTAAAAATTCATTTAAATGTTTTAATGTCATTGTAAAGGTAACATCATCCAATATCACTCCTTTTTTTAAATATTCACTCTCCACATATTCACACACTTTTTTCGAGTTCTCAGCTGTAATTTTTTTCAATTCTTCATTGCCAATTGCTTAACACCTTCCATTTGAAATGTCACATTCCTCACTGTTATCCGATTTTTCAATGGGATTTAATTCAGAGTGGTACAAAGGGAGATGAAGGACAGCATGACCATTTTCAACTAGTAGCTTATCTAGAACGGTTACTTCAGCAACACATTCTTGTAATTGGGATAATGGCATTGTCATCATTCCTTCTTTTTCTTTTTTCATCAATTGGTACACATTGTAGATAATTTGCCGCCCTTGGCTATGAATTACCTTTCGATTATTCATTTTCAACCTGACAACAAAATTCATACATTATTGCCTATTTCAAACCACTCATGTCAATATAAACAAAAAGATCATTAAACGCTCATCTAAACAGTTTTTACTCTCTAAACTGTACAGGCTGTCCCAAATTCGAGGGCAAGCATGGGGATCTCGCTTATTATAGGAGATAGGATTTAGGTTTCAATTCGGCACTTTTGCTAAATTCGATGCCGAGTAATAATATGAAAAGAAATTTGAGCTAACTCGAATGGATTTGGTTTTATGCTCAAAAAACTAAAAATTTCGATTTTCGTTTTTCGCGTTTGACCACCTTATTATTAGGAATTTTCAAAATTCGATTAAACATTATTAAGGCAACTTTTTACGCACAATACTAATACGGTATTAAAAATATTCTGTGACGTTTCGTTTATTCTGAACCATCATCAGGTTTATTTTTTCTTATGGGGGTTAAGATATATTTTTATGTCGTTGGATGGAGAATGTTATGCTGATTTTAGCAATATATAACACTTCATGGTTTGATGCGAACTAAAATACTCAAATTAAAAACTAAGTATTACATTATCACGATATCCATGAATCAAACAAAACTCAGGAGTTGGCTTTTGTCATGTCATTTTCTAATTGTAAAAAGGGTAATAACTGCAAGATACTTCGTGTTCGTACTTTAAAATTAGCAAGTTTCTTTAGAATGTTTTCAAATTCAGAAAAACGAGACATGACAAGGATATTTTATAGCTGGAATAGAAATAGTGTCAGACCAGAACAAAGATATTTAGAGGAATATCCGGAGAAGCAGCAACCAAACCAGAGATATTTTTTAAAATTAGACCAAAATTTGCGAGAATTTGGATGTTTTCAGAAATCTCGAAATGCATATGGTAGCAGACTAGACAGAGATGCCGAAGAAAAAATATTACATCAGGTACTATTTGTTAGTATTATACTAATTATATGAATTTCCACTCACTTCACTGCTAATTTCAGCAGACATTTTTTTTGGAGAGTTATAACTATGTTATCCATCTTAGGTTCACGAAAATCCTTCAACATCTACCAGAGAAATAGAGCAAACTATTGAAGTGCCAAAAACGACAGTTTGGCGAGTGTTAAAGCAACACCGTTATAAACCATTTAAGTTACACGTTAGTCAAACTCTTCGGCCTTTCTCAATCAAATAATTTGAACGGATGAGTGCAATTTTTCCACTAATGGAATGTTTAATCGTAATAACGAGCACTACTGGTCTGTTTAAAATCCATGAATTAACAGGCAAATGCGAGGACAAGGCCACCGGTCCTTTAATGTGTGGGTTGGAATCTGGAAGGATAGGCTCCTTGGGCCAATTATTTACCAAGGTATCCTAACGTCTCAACGCTACCTCGCATTTCTAACACACGAAATATCAGACCTTTTAGATGATGTTCCGCTAAACGAAAGATGGACTCTCTGGTGGCAAATGGACGGAGCTCCTCCTCATAATGCTGCGATAATAAGTGAATATCTTAACGGCGAATTTCCTGATAAATGGATGGGAAATAGGGGACCTCTTAGGTGGCCAGCAAGAAGTCCAGATTTAACCCCTTTAGATTATTTCCTCTGGGGCTATTTAAAAAATATGATTTTTTAAGACGCCACCGCAAAATGTAGAAGAACTCCAGAATAGGGTTGTTAATGAACTTCGTCAAATTCCCAGGCGAACCATTCAAAGAAGCGTAAACAATTGTAGAAGAAGAATTCGTTACTATATTCAAGAAGGAGGAAACTTGTTCGAACATTTATTATAATAATTTTTGTTTGTTTGTCTGTGTAATTATTTTGATGTTACCTATCGATAAATTTGCTTTGTTGCTATTATGACCGTGTTAGATAGACCTACTTGTTTGAGTTGTTTGTTACTGTTTTTTTTAAATTGTTTAACTGTTTTTATATTTTTTTGGATGTTCTAACGAGTTTAACAAATTAAATAAGTAGAACTACTGTAATTATTCCTTGCTGGATCCAAGAAGGCGGAATCTTGTTCTTCGTATTTTTCTCATTATTTTAGTTCGCAGTCGATCAAACCATAAAGTGTTATATATTGCTAAAATCAGTATAACATTCTCCATCCAACGATATAAAAATATATCTTAACTCCCATAAGAAAAAATAAACATGATGATGGTTCAGAATAAACGAAACGTCACATAATATTTTTAATACCGTATTAGTATTGTGCGTAAAAAGTTGCCTTAATAATGTTTAATCGAATTTTAAAAATTCCTAATAATAAGGTGGCCAAACGCGAAAAACGAAATTTTTAGTTTTTTGAGCATAAAACCAAATCCATTCGAGTTAGCTCAAATTTCTTTTCAGATTATTACTCGGCATCGAATTTAGCAAAAGTGCCGAATTTAAACCTATATCCCATCTCTTATAATAAGCGAGATCCTCATGCTTGCCCTCGAATTTGGGACAGCCTGTACATTATTCTCGTAACCAAATTGAGGTTAAAAAGCAAAATTTGTTTTAAACATTACTTTTAGTATATAAAAGCACTTACAAAACTTGAATTTGACGAGTAAATACCATGTATTGGTTTAATACACCAGAAATACGCCTTGGAAATCCAGAAAACCTGTAATATCAATTAAAATAATAAATGATAATTTTTAACCAAATTTTTACATACCTTATAACAATTTCCCTTTAGTCTTAAGAAAGACTAAATTACAATTATTGAAGTTTTTGTACGTCTACATAATACGCAATTCGTTATTCACCAAAGTTTTTGTCATTTATGGTAGTATTTATTTTATTATCTGCATTTACGCCACTGGACATAGCACAATTTTCATTTTAAGGATGCGGAACAGTAGTACTGTTCTAGGAGCGGCACGGTCAAACAATAATGATCGCACTGTATAAAAAAGCTTATATTAGAAATGTTAACAATGTTATGGAATTTGGATTACAATAAAAATATTTTATTTGGTTAAATTTATGGCTTCCCACTGCCATTCAACAAATCCTTCCTCATTAAAATATTGAGTAAATGTTTCTCTGATTTCTATTGCTGCCTTTCCAGTTCTATTAATTTTGACATGTTCTAAACTTGTAAGAAGTGTGTCTTCCCTCCAACTTCCTTGTGCCTTGGTAGTTTCTTCAGTATTTTCATGATCTATACCAACAAGGTACCTCTTTCCTTCTTTTTTATTTATAAAATTGTTTAATACACAACAAGTTAATGTTATTTCTTGTACCTTGCTGACATTTAAGTTTATATCCTTCTGCAAAATTTGAAATCGATTGGCAAGAATGCCAAAAGCATTCTCAACTACTCGACGTGCTCTACTCAATCGATAATTGAAAACCTTTTGTGACTTTGCAGCTCTTTGTCCCCAAGGTTTCATGATTCTATTACTTAGTCTAAAGGCTTCATCCCCCACAATCACAAAAAGTGCCTTACGATGACCTTTTGGCAGTGTTGTATCTTTTGGAAAATTCCATAAATTCTCTTGCACTGCTTTACTTAATATTGAATTGAAATATACAACTCCGTCACTTACTTTTCCATTACACCCTACGTCAACAAAAATGAAATTGTACTGTGAATCGACTAATGCCATTAAAACAATACTATGGAAGCCTTTTCAATTATAATAAAACGAACCATCTTCTTTTTTAGCTCTAAAGGCAATATGTTTTCCATCTAAAATAATTAAACATGACCTACTACGTTTTTCTGAAATTATTAAACTGTATGTCTTACCAAAGAGTTTATTATTACTAAAATAATAAGGAATGCTCACTAAGTTAGGTATGTATTGAATATGAAATTTGTCTGACTAATGTTGAAATCATAATATCTACCTAAGGCTCCAAGGCAGTTAGGAAAATTCCATAGTTGGAAAAATTCAATAGCGATTTGTTTCCATTCCTGTTCTGTATTAGGGGTCTAGAAATATTAAAATTCTAGTTAAACGGATTAATTGTGACTCACCGATAAATATTCTATTTTTAATACATTATAAATTGCTTCCACAATTTCTGGTACTATTGCAGAAATGCTCGACATTGGTGTTCTGAAACTGTAATGCAAGCTTTTAAACGTTTCTCCTGTTGCCAAAAAACATAAGGTAATTAACAACCTGGAGAATTAAGAATATTTGTATAATTAATTTTCGTTAAGTTGTCCATTAGAATTACCTGGTCCTAGCTGATACACTTTCACGAAGAATTGTGTCTTGTTTTGTAATAAAAGGCTGCACTTTAATAATATTCCAAAAGTTTTTACACTCATTCTTGTAAAATGTTTAAAGCTAGCTGGGTCTTCATACTTGAGTTCGCTAAATACCACGTTACTTAAGCCACGTCCCTCATTCCTCCTTTCAAGCCACTCTCTTGACCATACCTTATATGTATACAAATGAATCAATTAACTCTCTTTTAATAAATGGTATAGATCACTATCTCTTAAATCCATTAATATTATCTTATTTTGGGATTAATTTATTAATAATTTAACACGTTATGTCATAAATTTAAAAAATAATTTAATATTAACATAACTAACTTTAATAAAGTTGAAAGTTAAATAATATTTAAATAATTATTAAATTAACTTAAGTAAATGAAAATTAATGTTTTCACATTAACAAATTTATCGAGCTTTTGTACGTATAAACTCAATTTTAAATTTTTTAAATGTAGTTTAATTTATACTGTTATCAATTGTGACAATATTTTACTTCAAATCGTTACTTATTAGATGAGTGTTTGGAATTTTCACTTTGAAATTGTTTAACAGTATTTAAAATTTTAATGACTAGATTACTTTACTACGAATATTTATAGTTAGTTATCGAATTTCAAACTTTAATATTAATACAGGCTTAAATGATTAATGATATTGAATTTATTAATTTGACTAAAATTAGTTTACTCATACAGTTTATACAATTTTTAACAAACATTGAAATTGACGTAAGATTAATTCTGTATTATTCGATAACGTTAAAAAGATTTATAAATTTAGTCACATTAAAAAATTTAATAAAGAAAGTAATAATATATTCATGAAGTTTAATGGGAAAGTTTACAGTTTATCATATTATAAAGTCTTTATGGGAGAAACTATCGTTTTAATCAAACATATTTGAAAAATTAAGGAAACGTAAAACAATTATCATCAGTAAATTCACTTTTTAATAAAAAGATTGCGGACAAAAGATTATCCCATAAGTTTAAATCTATATTAAAAGAAATTTTAATAACAAGCAAAGCGAATTAATAATTTACAGAAGAACTGAAAATGCTCTTCTACGTAATCAAATACATATTACTAGGAAGTTACTGGATAACACCGATAAAAATCTTTTATATTTACATTTAGAAATTTCATCTATTTTGAATAAAGAAGATTGGGATAAAATTGATTCTATAACGTTTAAATCTATGGAAATAAATTTTGACATCTCATGTCAACGTCAAAAAGAAAAATTTAATAAATTATACAAACAACAGAATAATAGACCATCTATTGATTGTAGAAAACAGTTATAAACCTTTCTGATAATGTTGTTTCAGATTATGCTATTGAAGCGCTTTCTAAAGGAGGAAATTTTGCGATAACACCAAGAGTAATACCTTTTGAAGATATAATTTCCAACATCGAAAACTCCATTAGATTATTACCTTTTGATGCTGCTAATGAAGTTAGATATAACACCGTTAACATATTACGTAAAACAAAACCTCCAAAGAGCAACTTATCCTTTCGTCAACGACATGCTTTACTTGACCTTAAACGCAATGAAAGTATTATAATATTAAAATCAGATAAAGGTAATGCAACTGTTATATTAAATATGAACGATTATAACACTAAGATACAACAATTGTTGGGACCAGAAACTTATCGTGAAATACCAAAAGATCCAACAAAAAAGTTTCTTTTAAAAACTAAAGAGCTGATTAAATTATCATCTATTCCTGAAGAAATAAAGAAGAAACTATCTAACTCCGAAGCTATTTCACCAAAACTATATGGTTTACCAAAAATTCATAAATCTAATATTCCTTTAAGGCCTATTGTTAGTGCAATTGGTTCTCCTACATATAACCTTGCAAAACATCTTACATTGTTATTACAACCTCATATAGGAAAAACACCCCATTACATTAAAAATTCTGTAGAATTTGTTGAAAAAATACATAGTTTCAAAATTGAAGAGGGTGATATAATGGTTAGTTTTGATGTTATTTCACTTTTTACAAAAGTACCTCTAAAAGAAACTATTGAATACATAGATCATCTTTTTCCAAAGGACATAACCATTCTTTTCAGCACTGTCTTACTACAACTTATTTTCAGTGGAATAGTAAATTTTATGAACAGATTGAAGGTGTAGCAATGGGTAGTCCCCTTAGTCCTGTTATAGCTAATTTTTACATGGAAAAATTTGAAACATTAACGTTACAAAGTACACCTAAAAAACCTTCAGTTTGGTATAGATATGTAGATGACACATTTGTTATTTGGAGACATGGAGAAGAAGCACTGCATGAGTTTTTGGTTTTATAAATGGTATACATCCTAGTATTCAGTTTACCATGGAAAAGAAACTAATGGAAGTTTACCATTTCTTGACATATTAATATCTAAAAATAATAATTCACTATCTTTTAAGGTTTACAGAAAGCCGACACACACTGATAGATACCTTCATAAATTATCCAACCACCATCCACGTCAAAAATTAGTGTAATTAAATCTTTAGTAGATCGAGCAAAACGAATTTGTGACCCTGAATTTCTGAATGATGAATATAAATATTTAAGAAAATCCTTACAAGATAATGGATATTCACTTACAGATATTAATAATGTTATTACACCTTCTAGGCGTAACCTTAAAGAAAACCAGTTCTTAATGTTGGTACTGCTTTTCTTCCTTTTATAGCTAATGTTACAAATAGAATTGAAAAATCCTAATCAAATATGGCATTAGGACTATTTTAAACCTACAAGAAAAATTAAAGAACATTTAAGATCACCTAAAGATGTGTCAAACCCTTTATCATCTTCCGGAGTGTATAAGTTATCTTGTTCATGTGGAAAAGTATACATCGGGACCACAAAACGTAGCTTTGATACAAGACGCAAAGAACATATGAGATTTTGTAGATTGGGTCAACCAGAGAGGTCTGCTGTGGCTGACCATGCCCTGAATAATCTAAATCATGACATTCAATTTGACAATATGAAGATATTGTCAAGACAAACCCATTATTATGTTCGTTTGCAACGTGAAGCTATTGAAATATATAAACACCCGAATAATTTTAATAGACAAGAAGAAAATCTCCGTTTAAATAGGTTTTGGCATCTTATAATTAAAAAAGAGCATAATGATACGCCTTGATTTTAATTTGTTTTCAACTTTTGGTATGTCTAGGTTTTTTGCTGTGTTTTTCCTAGACCTTGAAGCAAATGCTTTATCAATTATATGTTAAATTTCCACAGCACTGTAATTTAACATAAGTAGTTGAAATTAAATTGAAATTAAAAATTACAAAGAACGTTCTGCATTGTGCTTTTCATTGTTAATAACACTTCCAATTATTGATAAAGATATCTCTTTGTTAGGTTTAACTGGGTTATTTTTTGATGTAATGTTTGGATTTGTGAATGCTTCTATCATTTTAAAATTGAAGTTTTTCACAACTTTACACTTACATCATAACTCGATTAAATTTTGTTAAATGTGTTTTTTGGCTGGCAAATTTCATCGTTAGCTTTTGTCGTAGAGAGTGTTCTGGTTTGTCATCTTTGAGGCAGTTTAACAGTATTTAATTTTAATGACCTAGTTATTCTTTACTACAATTTTATAGTTGGCTTATACGTTTCTCAAACTGTTATATTAATAGCAGGCTTATGTTTATGTTTGAATTTTTCACATTTGACAAAATTGTTTACTACATCTTTAACAATTTTTAACAAACATTACTACTGACGAAGATAACTGTAAGTGTTATCGAAACGTTTAGATTGTATAATTTAAAGTACACCATTAAAAAATCCCAAAAAAGATAAGTATTTTACTATAACCTTTCTGGTGTTTATTCTTCGCGTATTACGATTCCTTAATTGCCTCTTTCTACATAATGCAAATAATAATAATGAAATGCCTAGATGGCACATCAACACATCATTTGCATTCATTTTTTATTCAATAAATCGCCGTAAAACTACAATAACAATGAACTGCAATACAACTAAGTTAGGTTAAATAACCTGTTAACCCTCCTGTTGACATGCTAATCATAACAAAAATATTATGCCAACTTCTATAGTGTAAACATTAAAGCTTGTTCATGTGTTTTTTTGGGTTAGCTGTAATTTTACTCAATATTTTTGTTATGACAGGTCACAAGATAAATTATATAATGTGAACCAACTTTAATGCTAACTTGTAAGATAGGTATAGGTCTTTGGAACTTGATCTCGGGGCTTCGCCTCCGTGTCCAACAATTTGAATTTGTTTGTGGCGGCATCTAGCGGTATATTTTTAAAAGTACATACCGAGCCCTATAATGGTTATGGCGGGAAATTTGAAGTAAAGAGTCTAACACTAACTTTTTAAGGTCCACCGTATGCATCAGGGTCTCAAACCACTGTTACGTACAATATATTTTGATATTAATTATGAGGCACAATGTATCGCAATCATTTGTTTTAATTATAAGGCATAATTAAATCTCGCTGTTGTTAATGTCAATCACCACCAAATTAATCTCGTGTATAACGAAACAAGAATTTTATTAGCCCAGTAACATATAACTTGATTATTAAATTTGTTGTTTTCCCTGCTGATCCTAAAGAACTTCATGAAATGTCTTTAAGATTCAGTTGCTCATTAAATTAGTTTATGTGCTGGTCATCGACCTTGAAAGCTTGTAGAAACGCTCAGGTAGTGGGCATTTAAACTCAACCAGTTCCACAGTAACCCTTTCACCATATTTTCTTGATACGAGGTCATGACTGAGTATTTTGTATTCAACACCAATCTCAAGCTCCTTAATATTTTTAAAAGACTTAAAACACGTTGTTACGTCTAGGTTAGTTAAATCCATATCTGCAATTATAACAGCATTAAAAACTGTACGAGTGAATAAAATAAATAAAGTAAAAGCTAAATCAAAAAATAATAACTCACCAGTGTATTGAAGAAACGGGCTGTTGACCCACGAGGTATAAAACCGTTAGTGAAGCTAGAGAATAATCTATTAGTTTTTATAGAACCAATGCAATTACCGCAACAGGAAAAACGAGTAGCGTAAACATGTTTTCACTATTTAGCCAACTTTCTCAAAATAAATATAAAATTTATCGATAACAACGTATTGTAAAGTCGGCCAAGTTAGCATTCTGACTCGATTTTGATAAAACAACGACAAACTTCCCCTATTCAACTACTTCTATAACGTCTGGGGCAAAACCTGCAATTATCTAATTAGTTAAAGACGTACAAGTCGACCTTAATTCCAAATTCTATTAAAGTAATGCCAAACTTTCACTAGGCTATTAAAAACATGTTATTTAGGTAATTACATAAAGAAAAATAATTAAAAAAACTTCCACTACGTAATTAAAAACCTGCTAATTAACTAGTTACGTAGTGGATAATAATTTTTATGCTTATATTCTAGAAAACAAAAAGCAGTTTTTATATTAAAAGATAAGAATGATAAAAGTAAATTAACCGGTGCCCACAGATTTTTAGGCATTTAAGAGAGCCTGCTTACAGAATACCCGTTAGTACCGTTTTGAGTTTCAAGATGGAGGGTCAGTTTAAGCATCCTTTTTCAGCAATAGTTGCAGGACACTCGGGTTGCGGAAAATCGTGTTTTATCGAGGACTTTCTAAAAAATATCAAAATTGTCTGCGATTCAACATTTGAAAAAGTTATCTGGTTCTATGGCGAATGGCAGCCTTTATTCAAAGACATCGCACTGGAATTTCAGAAGGGTCTACCTGATATGGAACAGTCTGATGGTGAAAAACCGGTCTTAATAATAATTGACGATCTAATGCGCGAAACTAACGGGTCGGTGGTGGATATTTTTACAAAGGGTTGTCATCATAGAAACCTAAGTGTGCTTTTCTTAACACAAAACATTCCACCAAGGACGCGGACAGAGAGACATTTCGCTTAATGCCCATTACATAATCTTGTTTAAGAAACAAGCATTTAGCAAGGCAGATTTCACCTGACAACTCGAAATTTTTGGAGGCTACGTACTACCACTTCAGATCCACACGGATATTTATTGTTCGATTTAAAACAGAATACGCCAGACGTGTTACGCTATAGAACAAATATTTTCGAGCCTCAAGGCATTTGTCAGATATATATATATATATATATATATATATATATATATATATATATATATATATATATATATATATATATATATATAGAGGGTCTAAACCTCACAGTCATAAAGATTACATCGTATATGATGTCTGACGTTTTAACCAAAAACACCGATATCCTCCACGCATTAGCCAGATTAAGTAAAAGTCAACGTAACGCTTTCTTGAAATGCCTGGAATGTATCTGCGAGTGTGCACACAACATTTTAAAAGGTCATGTACCGTTGACAGCTGATCAGCAGCATCGACTCTCTCAACACAACCACACTTTTAGACGCTTAGCACAAAGAGGTGAATCTATAAAAAGAAAGAAACAGTTTCTTGTAGAGAAGAGCGGTGCATTTCTGCCACTCTTGCTAGGATCATTACTTGGGGGTATTCTGGGTAATCTATTTCAATAACAACCATGGATCACAATCTGAAGAAGATGGTTATTCTACTATTGGATTTTATACAACGCTTGTAGGCTCCAGATGTTACACAAAACAACATTTTAACGCAGCTGGGTAACGACATGGATAAAGTTTTAAAAACCAAAATGACTGACCAGGACAAATGGCAACAGTACAACCTAAGCCCTTCAAAGATATCTACACTTTTCCAATCAACTACGTCAACCACCTAGCATAATCATCAGAATGCTGAATACGAACTGTGATGTATTTTGGGATAAAAGGAGTACTGTCACAATAAAATACGAGATTACCCCTCATTCCCACATTATAGATCTGATTTATGAAACGCTAAGACAACGAAAAACTACAAATCCACACGGTTGGCGACAGTTTGCGGCGTACATTAACGAACTAAATATACCACGAGAGTTTATCGGAAATACACGTAGACGTGATGCTGTTGCTGTATCACCTAACGTTAAACAAACCCTCGCAACTATAGGTGAGAATTGCGATGCTGATAGTGAAGCGCGGGAAACCCCCTCGAAGAAGAAGGCTTTGACTAGATTGGGATAGTTGGCGAACATAATATGGATGCTGTATACTATGATCCCACGCACCGGTTTGTTAACTAACGGTATAAAGGCAAATACGGTGAAGTCAAAAACTGGCTGCAGGTACAGGAAGCAATATACGATACATAAACCAGTCAGGAAGACGTTTCAGCGCAATAGGTATATTGTGAACAACATTTACGAGCTGTGGCAAGCGGATCTTTGTGATATGCGAACTTTAAGTAAATACAATAGTGACTACAATTACATCCGAACGGTGCATATCTACAGATGGATAAAGGCAAAGGGTTTGTGGCGGGCCGTGTACAAAACTTTTTCAAGAAACAAAATATCAATTTTATGTAACAAATAACCCGGATGTAAAAGCTTCTGTAGTCGAAAGATTTAATAAAACATTGAAACAACAGGTATATTGGTTCTGTATTATAAGTGTTTTGTAACTGTGGTTTCCTATTAGTGGAGTTTATCGGCCTATTTCCACAGTTTATGCTTTTTGAGCGCGACGTTTCGGAAGCGGACTCTGCTTCCGTTATCAGGCTTAGTCCTGAGAAGGACTGTTTTCACATTTGAGTCGAATTCATATGTTATATATAATTTTTTTCCAAGCACTTGACTACTCTCAGATGCGAACTTGGTACCTTTCACTTACTAGTCTGACACCTTTACCGCTGAGCCACTGATATTAAACTTTTTCGTGGTTGTGCAGAAGTTTATTGCGCATGATGCGCCGTAACTTCTTGCGCAGGTGTATTGCGCTTAATCTCTCTCGCATTATTGGAATCCATATGGGTTTCATTTCTACACTAGCTTGGCTTATTGGATTTTCTGCTAATGCGATGTATGTGTCTTCTTTGAGCTTCCGACGAGTTGTGTTCTCGTCCTTTGCCACTATCTGTATGTTATCCCATTGGATGCGGTGGTCTTCGTTCCAGACATGTTCGGCGATTCTTGATCTTTCTGTTTCGCCCTTACGGACGCTGTTCTTGTGTTCCTGAGTTCTCACTTTAAGTGGTCTACTGCTCTCTCCTATGTATGCTCTGCCGCATTCGCGTGGTAGGTTGTATACACAATTCTTGGAATTCTGATCTTCATTGTATGGTTTGGATTTGGTTAGTGTTTCCCTGAGCGTTCTGGTCGATTTGAAGGCAGTGCGTATCTTGTATTTGCTGCCTGTCCTTCGTATTTTGTCTGAGGTACCTTGTATATATGGTATTATCGCTGTATATTTAGGTTCTTCTTTTTCGGTTACCGTTTCCCTGTTTAGGTTAGGTGTTAGATCGGGGTAGCCTTTTCTTTGAGTGTTCTAGCGATATTTTCTTTTTCTTTGTTCAGGTCCTCTTGCTTTGAGCATATTGTTTTTGCTCTATTGTACAAGTATTTTGCCACGCCTAACTTCACGTTTTTGTGGTGATTTGAGTTGTAGTGTAAGCACCTCCCCGTGTGGGTAGGTTTCCTGTATACACTTGTCGTGAAAAGTGTTGTCATTCCTGTGTACAAGTACATCCAGGAATGGCAGTTTTTGTTCTGACTCCAATTCCATTGTGATTTTGATGGAGGGTGCGCGGCTATTTAGATGATCTAGGAATTCATCTAGCCTATGCTTGCCGTGTTGCCAAACTACGAAGGTATCGTCCACGTATCTAAGCCACATCCTTGCTTTTTCTGTGAATTCGGATATCGCTTGGTCTTCAAAGTCTTCCATATACACATAGCTCACTATGGGTGATAGTGGGGAACCCATCGCCATCCCAAACTCTTGATGGTAGAATTTGTCTTCTATCTGGAAGTATGTAGTTCTTATGCATATTGTCAGAAGTTCCATTATTGTGTTTACCGAGAGTTGCGTGCGTTCGTCTAACGTTTCATCCTTTTCCAGCTTGTCCCTTATGATAGTTAGTGCCTTATCGGTAGGCATATTTGTGAATAGACTCACAATGTCGAAGCTTACCAGTATTTCTTCGTGGTTTGGTTGGAAGTTTCTGATAGTTTACACGAAGTGCTGCGTATTCTTGACCATATACTCGGTTTTTCCCGATAAGAGTGTGATGATACCTAGCAGATAGTGTGCCAATGGGTGACGAGGTGAATTTCTCGAACTCACAATTGGTCTCAGAGGAATTCTTTCCTTGTGAATCTTTGGTAGGCCGTACAGATGCGGAGGTTTGCTGTAGTGTGGGGTAAGTCTAGTTCTCTGGTAATCGGAGAACTCCCCCTTATGTTTAGCCAGCATCAAGTATATAGATTGATGGTGTGGGGTCTTTTGGTATTTGTTTGTACTCGCTTCTCGTCTAGTAGTTCTTGGATCTTACTGTTGTAAGTGTCCATATCCATGACCACAGTCGCGTTTCCTTTGTATGCCGGGAGAATTTTGATCGTTGGGTCATTCTTAAGGGAAATGACCGCTCTCCTTTCTAGGTTAGAGAGGTTAGGTTTAGTTCGCCTAGATGAATCTAGGACTGATCTAACCTTATTTCTTCAGGATCTAATTTCATAGCCGTTTCTTCGACTGCGGTTATTAAATCTACTTTCGGAATATACCTCGGTGTTATCGCATAGTTCAAGCCTTTGTCCAGAACCTGCATTTCGTTTTCGTTCAACTGTCGTTTAGATATGTTTATGACAGTGTTTTTTCGATTGATGTTGGTTGGTTCTTTCTTCTCCAATTGGTACTTCAAAAACTTGTGACCGCTTACAACATTTACCCTCATTCAAGTATAAATATGGCCCCTGCGGCTGTAAATGATGAAAACATTTTGGTTATGTGGCGTAACCTGTATGCGAAAGGGTTAGGCCCAACACGCCAACCTAAATATAAAGCCGGTGAGCATGTCAGAATCGCCAGAACTAAGTCTACCGTTGAGAAGGGATATGAAACGAATTGGAGCCAGGAAGTTGTTACAATTAGTGCAGTAATAAAAAGAAGACCACCAGTTTACCGCATAATAGATCTTAATAATGATCCTGTTGAGAGCACCTTTTACGAGGAGGAATTGGTGACGGTTGATAGACACCCTATTCAAAGTTGATAAGATTTTGGCAGAGAAGGGCCGTGGACGACATAAACAATACCTGGTCAAGTGGTGCGGATACAGTGACAAGTTTAATAATTGGGTATTACAAGACAATTTAATTTATTGTAGAACCGAGCCACTTGTAGGGGAAGAGGACGTGCTAGAGGCTATATTAAAAAAGGCTACATCACATTTTCAACACGACAGCGAGAAAATCAGTTATATTGAGGACGGTTGGCATGTGCTACGGTTCGCTTCGGGGAATTATGCCAACATAGAAAACATTTCCAACGAGGTAAATAACCACGAGCTAATAAGTAAATTGTTAACAATCGAATACCATGTTGACTAAGCGCGTCATTACGAAACTAAAAACCTCACTCTCGTTATTTGGCTTCTCACAACCCCAGCACCCCGCTAGTATATGGATACGATTACCAACGCAGATGTTTGTCTACTGCGACATCGTTGAACCGCAAATTGTGGGTGATGTTTTATCTCCGTTTATGCGTATCATACATATTACTTTAGAAAACTATGCTTACGGGAGCCATACAGATTTGCCTACACACTTACATACCGGTGATGATGCAGGAACTTGAGAACATCGAGATTAATATAAAAACAGGTACGGGTGCAGCAATACCATTCGAGTTTTGCACGTTGTGTCTAAAGCTACACTTTAAGAAACTACAATAACGGTTTTCCCCTATCAACAATATTATATGAGTCAGGCCGGTAACGGTATCGGGCCCATCTGCAAAGGTGTACTATATCAGCGTGGGAATGGTATAGAAAGTTGGTTAGGAGGCATATTTAGAAGTATAATACCGTTATTTAAGTAAGCTATAGGAAAAGAAGCTCTGAGGGCGGGTACCAATATCCTCGGTGATGTCATAGAGGATCGACCTATTAAGGAGTCGTTTCAAGAGGGATTTCACAAGGCGGGTTGAAATTTTAAGCGTAAAGCCGATGAGAAAATCGATAAAGTGATGGAGGGTTCGGGCTATAAAAGGGTACGTCTGACCGATAATAGCCAGTCTCTGCCGAAAGCTGTTGCTAAGAAGAAGGAGAAAACTACTTGCGACGATATATTTTCAAGATAATGGCTTTTTTACATGCATAATCGTCTGAATGCGTTAATCCCGAATTGGATTTGTTCGCTTTACCCTCGACGCAGACAAATATCGATAGTGGTGAATGGATATTTTACAAGCCCTTATCAGCTCTTAGTGGTGACGCCCCAATAGAATTTGTAGTGCTAGAAAATGGAAACGATTACATATATTTAAGTCGGGCCATGTTGTACATCACAGCTAAAATTCTAAAGTAAGATGATAAAGCACTTACTGATGCAGATGTTGTAGCACTTACTGATGCAGATGTTGTAGCACGGGTAAACAATTGGGTGCATTCACTTTTCTCGCAAGTAGAGGTTTACTTAAATCAGAAGATGGTGTCGCAACCAACAACAACCTACGCATACCGCTCATATATCGAAACGTTGTTAAATTATGGAAAGGAGGCCAAGAACTTACATCTAGGTTGCACCTTATGGCACAATGATACAGCCTGCCAGATTAATACGATGGGCTACGCAAATAATGGTTTCTCAAAACCCCATGTACTTGCAAAGACTAGCAAACAAATTGAGATGGTTGGTCACGTGCACTCGGATTTATTTAATTAAGAGAAGTTTCTTATAAGTGGTGTTGAGCTAAATTCTAAATTTGTACGATCAAGAGATAGCTTTAGTCTAATGGCATCAGGTTAAAATTACAAGGCGCGGATTATGGGCGCTAGATTACTGGTGAGACGTATGCGAATCAATCCCACCATTCTAATTGTTCACGCTAAAGCCTTGGGAACAACTGCAGCAAAATACCCAGTTACAAGGACAGACGTAAAAGTTTTAATTATACCTACAGGCATGCAGCGAAAATCATTGGATAATGATAACTGTGGCATGACAAAGAAAGCTGCTGCTCACACATTTAATATACCTCGTTCTATTCTTGTACGAAAGCTGTCTTCAGTTAAACCTCTTCGTAGAAAAATGGGTCCAGTAACAGAACTATCTGAAACAGAATAAAAAATACTTGAAAATTGGGTTATAGCTATGGCACGTAAAGGTTTTCCAGTCCATAAACAAAATCTTATTATGTCTGTGAGGAACATTCTTGAAGAAACAGGAAGGGAAACCAAATAATTACAAAATAGAACACCTGGGCGTTCTTGGTTTTATGAATGTTTAAAGAATTAAACAAAAATATGCCGAATTAGTCAGTAAGGCCTGAGCCGTGGTGTCTAGAAATCTATTTCCTAGAAAATTCAACAAAATTCAACGCAGATGACGCGGCAAAAGTTTTGGGACCTATGAAAAATGAGGAAGATTTTTATGTGAGGGTCACATCCGAAAAAGAACAAATTTCAGTAACTGCCACATTTCCTGCAGATGGGAAATATGCTAATTTTCCCTTATAAGAGAGTTCCACAAGTTATAGCTGAATCAGTATCAGACAACTGGGTCCTTGGAAGGTCAATTCAGGTTGGACGACGTCAGCCGTATTTTACGAGTACATTTTCAATCATTTTCTGCCTTATTTAAAAGTAAATAATATCCAAAGACCAGTTATTTTGTTTGTTGATGGCCACAAAGTACACTTAACAGTGGATTATTCTAATCTCATTATTTCCCAACACGTCCATGTTCTCCAACTAGCGAATGTTTCCGTTTTTCGTCCCCTTGAAGCTGGTTGGGCATTAGAGCTACGAAATTGGAAATTTCAAAATTTTACAAAAGAAGTAACTCTTAGTACTTTTGGTACTATTCTAAATACTGTTTTTATTAAGTATGCTTCAGAAAAAACAATACATAATGGGTATAGAGAGTGCGGAATTTTCCCATTTGATAAACAGTGTGTGGATTACTCAAAATGCTTATTAAACAGATAAATTAACGTAGAAAATGAAGAAAATAATATAAATTCCTCTAAAAAAGAGACTTCAGTAACACAATCATTAGAATAGAAAATAAATAAAAACAAGCTTCAAGATTGTATGGAAACATATTCAAACAAAAGAGACTGGTCTGGAGATATAAGTTATTTAGAATTGTATAACGTTTGGTCGGCAATAAAAAATGAGAACGATAAATTTGACAACCCTGAAAATACTTTTGAACAGAATTTAGCTGAAGCTGCACTGTTACAAACCAATGAAAAAAATCCCAATCTTGTTCATGAAGAACAAGCACATGAAAAAGTAGAAGCTCCTGACCATATTTCTCCAGTAGCTGGCCCATCAACATCTGTTGTTATTGCATGGGTCACTCCACCTAACAGTGACGATACTTTCTATGAAGAAACTGAAAAACAGGGGTACAAAGTACCGACCCCATTTAAAAAATGTTTGGTTTTTGCAAAGACAACAGGTGATTTGAAAACCCCAAACAAAAAAGAAAAGTTTTTCCAGCCGTTTTGCAAGTGGAAAATACAGAGAACTTGATTAAGGAGAAGTGGATAAAAAAGAAACCAAAAAACAAAAACAAAAAGAATTCTGAAGTCCTTGAAGACACATCTCAATCAGATATGGAAATTACATATGATGATGAAGACCTAGACCTATGTGAGCCAGAAGATGTGAACCTGGTCAATGGACAACATCTCACTGTTAAATATGAAGGAGCTTACTACCCAGGTAAAAGCAAATTAAAACCTTTAGTTTTAACACACTTTTCATTTCTTTTTATTAGGGTGCTGTCAACAATTACCTTACTTACTTAAACTTCACGCCATTCCCTTGCGAGGTAGGCAAAACAATCCCTGCTTCTTATTTATTTTTCATTCACAATCTTTCTCCATGCTTTCCTATCTCCGCATACCCCCTTAGCTTCCACAAGATTCATACATAGTCTCTGGCATGCCCTTTTGTTTTTAAAACTCCTTATCTTTCTTTCCTTTATCATAGATTCTACTACATTCAGCCAAGTTTTACGCGACCTACCAGGCCCGGCCTTTCCCCTAACCTCACCCACATATATTTGTTTCGTTAATCTTGCGTTGTTCATTTTCTCAATGTTTCCAAACCAACGTAATGTACAACTTTTATATCTATCCATCATCGTCTTTTCCTCATCACACTCCGTCATTATGCATTCATTTTTTATCTTGTCGCATCTCGTTTTACCACATGCGCTTCTCAGGAATCTCATACCCACGGCATTTATTTTTCTTTCGTGCTTTTTTTGACATACCCATGTCTCACTTCCATACAGTACTGAAGGGACGAATACGCCATTATAGTTTGCTCGTCTCGCAGCTAGGCTCATGCTTTCATTTCTCATTATCGTCCACATACTTCCAATCACTTTCCTTCTAGCATTGACCCTTCGTACAATCTCGCTCTCAATTGTACCATCTGCAGTAAACATTCTACCGAGATATACCATTTCGTCCACTTGCTCCACAGTTTCATCTTGCAGAGTAAATGCTCTACTCTCCTTTCCGCCTTCCCGTTTGAACACCACAATCTTAGTTTTGTTCCCGTTAACCTTTAGGTCTATGCTCTCACAGACTGTATCAAACTTCCTCAAAGCGGTTTGCAGCTCATCCGCACTGTCATTTAATAAGACTGTCATCTGCATACACCAGTAGCCGTACATTTACGTCACCAATCATTACACCAGTTGTATCGGTACATGCTTGTCTAAGACATTTATCCATGTATACATTGAACAACCACGGTGACATCACACAGCCTTGTCGTTCTCCTTGCTCAATCTTAAAGTATTCACTCACACCTCCTCTCACCCTAACATATGCCCGACTACCGTTGTATACTGCCCTTATTCCATTTATTAGATCTTTATTTACGCCATATTCATTTAATATTTCCCACATCTTCTCCCTATTCACTCTGTCATATGCTTTCTCCGGATCTACAAACGCACAGTACAACTTCCTTTTTACCTTTAAACACTTTTCGATCACCTGCTGGAGAGCAATTATCTGATCGACACATCCTCTCCCTGGCATGAAGCCACCTTGCACATCCCAAATCTTAGTTTGTGTAGTTTCTCGTACTCTATCAATCAGTATTCTTCCAAATACTTTACCAAGCACGCTGAGCAAGCTTATTCCTCTGCAGTTTTTACAATCACTCTTGTTCCCCTTACCCTTATACAATGGTACAATGATCGCGCTCTTCCAATCACTCGGCACTTTTCCATACATAATGCATACATTGAATAATTCACACAATCTTCGTATAAGCTTTGCACTACCATAATTGAGCATTTCACCAGTGATTTCATCTACGCCTGCTCCCTTGCCGTTTTTTAACGTTCCTACCGTTTTCTCTACCTCATTTATTCCAATACGCTTCTCAGTTTCATTCATCATTTCTTCTATATTCTGCTTATTTAACCCTTCAGTCTTACTTTCCTCGCTACTGTACAGCATTTTCTCACTTCACAATCGTCCCATACTATTTCGTTTCTAGCATTCATCACTCCTACAGCGTTCTGTTTTGGCCCACCTTTTGTATTTTTGACCCATTTCCAGAAGAGTTTTATGTTTCCCTCAAAATCATTCTGCATTTTCTCTCCTTCCACAGCCATTACGTCCTCTTTACTTATTCTCACTGCCTCCTTCGCTTCTTTATTTCTTAATCTGTACACCTCATACAATCGATTTTTCTCGGTCTCATTTTTTGCCGCAATCATTGCCATGTACGAATCTTTTTTCTTACATACTGCCTTTTTTACCGACTCATTCCACCAAGCACATTTTTTCTGTCTACCTACCGTCACTCCTCTACATATTCGCACGACACAATTGACAACAGAGTTTTTCAAGCTTATCCATGCGCTTTCAACGTCAGTGTCTTTTATTTATAGTTTTACAGTTTTAGTTATAGTTTGTCAACCTTCATTCTGGACGTTCGCACTACGTTTGCTTTCTTTCTCTAGACCCACTTTAGCCCTAAACACACTCTCGGTACAACCAAAAAGTGGTCCGATCCACACTCCGCTCCGCGCATTACTTTTGTGTCTTTCGCCAGGTTTCTAAGCCGTTCAGCATACACTATCAAGCCTATCATACTTTTAGATGCACCTCTTTGCCATGTATACACATGCACATTTTTATGTTTAAACCACATATTGGATACAAACAGGCTTCTTTCCACACAGATGTTCAGCAGGTGTTCACCGTTCTCATTGATTCTTTGGTCTCCGAACTTTTCTAGAACGCGTTCACTATGTTCTCTCTGTACACCCACCCATCCGTTCATATCCCCCACTATAATCACTCTTTCGTTTGGCTTACATACGTTCAACACGTTCTCTACTTCATTCCAGAAGTTCTCACGCTCCTGGTCTCTTTCTCCATTCACCGGTGCATAGCATGCAGTAAGAAAAATTCTTCGAAACTCCACTTTCATTCTAACCCATATTAACCGGGGAGATACCAATTCGTACTGTTTAACACATCTTTTCGCTCTTTCACTTATGATCATCCCAACTCCTTTTGCGCCATGCACTTCTGTCTCAACTCCTGATTATAGTACCAGGCTGCCATCCTCCATCTCCACAGCATCCTTTCCTTTGCGCTTTGTCTCCGATACGCGCAGAACATCAAGGTGTCTTTCGTACATTACATTCGCAATTTTAAATTCCTTACCATGCATACCTCTAACATTCCACGTACCGACTTGCCATTCATTCCTTGCACAGTCGTCAGCAACGGGGCCTGTCTGTTTCGACCTTGACCGCCCTTGTAGCCAGGTCGATCCGAGGCAGTTGTATTGTTTTCCTGACCATAGCGAGCAGACCGGTTACTGGCCAAATCGTCCCCCGGACGATATAGCATTCCCTACTAACGGTATCGTCCTACTACCGGACAGTTATTTGTCTACTGTCACGACATAATAGATAGATATAAATAATAGATCGTATACTTACTGTATGAATCTCAAAATCAACAACAATTACCGATGAATTATTTTCAAACATATTTATGTTTTTTTTCAAATTGACGTGGTTCATCCAGATTTTCAGAAAATTCCTTTAAAAATTATTTACATTTCATTGTTAAAATATGGTCAATGCACGCTTTAATGCATGGAAAGGACCAGTTAAAGAGGATGTACTTCATTATTTTTAAGAATACATATGTAACATTAATATACCCATGGAAAAGAATAATAGGGGTGATTACACTGTTCCTGAAATAAAAAATACAATTAAAAACATTTTTTAAACCAGTGTCCATTATTAAGTCTACTAGTGTCCACAACCCACTTACCTGTGACCACTACTTTTTTTTATCAATTGCCCTGTAAAAAAATAGATGTAACAGACTATAGCTACAACAAAAATTCCTTCAAATGGCTATAAATAAATAGATTTGTCTTAAATTTGACATGTAATAAGTAGATTTGAAATTAACATTTCCTTAATAGTGTCCATTACTGATGCCATTATCCTATTTAGTTTTTAATCAGTTTCTGGAGATACGACTGTTCACCTGACCTTTAAATTTTACATATTTTAGGTAATTCACCAGCCGCAGATCAGTCTGAATAGTTTAAAAGCAGTGGATTGGTTTAAAAACAACAGTAAAAATAAATTAAGAGTCTTGGATAATATGTCTCTATCTGAATCTGACTTTGAGGAAAATATACCACCGTCACACATGCTAGAAGGCCAGTCGTCTAACAATGCCAGTGGTCCACATTCCCAACAAATTAAAGAATCAGCTACAGATAATCATAATCAAATGGAAGATGGTAATTTTGATGACAGCGACGCGGATCCTGGCTACGTACCTAGTGGACAAAGTTCTGAATCTGAACAAGAACAAACATTAGCCTTATTAAGCAATAGAATTACAAGCGTGATTTCGATCGAGAGTTCAATTTAGGATTCAAGAAACCTTCTAGTGACACCAGCGACGCATGATGCAGATTTGTTTTGAAACTAAAAAAAAACTGAACAGGCTTATCGCGCTGATCTCGACGAAGCCAAAAGACGCTACCAGGAAAAAAACAGGATAAAATAATGAGCAGAGGCGAAAACAAAACCAAATTAATAATGTTAGACCTGCAAAAATGCCTGCCGACTCCATATCTCTCAAACTGTCAAAGTTTCTATTTGCTGAAACTGTGGATGCTTCGGCCCTGTTAAAATGGGCAAAAAATATTCTGGCTGAAAGTGAAACTGAAACTTTAATAATATGGTCTGATTATATATATATATATATATATATATATATATATATATATATATATAATATATAAGTCAAAACCGAAAAATCATGATGTTAGTCAGTTACCTTTGGCTATTAACCATTTGCCCTCCCTTGATAATTGTTACACACAAATTTCTATTACGAGGCCATACTCGCATGGAAGCCGATCACATCCATGCTTTAATTGAAATAACTCCTTCGGATTGGGAGCAGCTCATTCGAGCTTCTGGCACAACAGCTTTCAGTATGGAAATAGAAGATCTCAAAAATGTTGCAGCTTTCTACAGCACTCGCGGGGCACCCTTTACAAACAGAAAACAAAATACTGACAAAAACACTTTTCTATCTATACTTGTCTCCTTGAGGCAAGAGCTTAATCGCCGTCAATCGTTTACTATAAAACGGATTGCAAGCTCAGTAAGAACTGCACGATAATTTAACTGCTATACGAAATGACCCAAAAGGAATCACCAAAAAGAAAAAGGTCACTTGATGACTCTTCTCCAGTGGGTCCCGATATCCTTTCAATATTATTATAACAACATACGTATAGTATCAAAAAATGAGCAAAGTGACGACGAATACGGTAAGTATGAGCTATATTTGTACATTTAAAGAATACGAGTTCAAAACTGTGATATTTCAATAGTGAGTCCTCCTTACCTGTTATTTTATGTGGAAGTAAACAGTGGTAAGTCCCAAAATCACTTTTAGGTATGAGATATGGAAACAATAAGTGTTTTGATTTGGCATGCAGATCATATAAATACAAAGTCCAAGCTCATAAAGCACTGTTTGGCAGTTTATTTATACAATGTAATAAAATTTGTCTTTTCTTGATTTCTTAAAATTCAGTAAGTGGGAGATGCGATGGTTTACCTCTGTGCTACTGATATGTAAATATAAATAAGTGTAGATTATTCCTCAGTTCAGTTCTCAATCATAAATCGCTATAATATATCATTACTTGTAAGTTAATTTGAAATATTCTGCTATTTCCCCAAAATGAGTATGCGTTTGGTAATTTTGGTAATTTGGTATTAATTAGCGCATCGTTAGCGGAATTGATCCGTTTAATAATATGTAGGTACCTAGAAGATTACGTTTTTCACTAACACTAATCGACTAATTATCTCATTTTACAAGGTTTGACAAAGTTTCGGCAAGTTCATCCATGTGTGTGTTGCTTGGTGTGTGTGTGTGTTGTGTGCGTATTGCGTATCGTTGTGCGTTTGTCGTTTATTGTTGGTGTGTGGTTGTTGTGCGTGTGTTCGTGTTGCTGTGTCTGTGTGTGTGTGGCGTGTTTGTGTTGTGTGTGCTGTGCGTGTGTGCTGTGTGCTGTGTGTGTGTGTGTGTGTATATATATATATATATATATATATATATATATATATATATATATATATATATATATATATATATATATATATATACAGGGTTATTACAAATAATGTTCATGATTTCAAGTGTACATAAAGCTGGTTTTATTTATCATACCAAAAAATAAAATGGTTACATTTCAAGGAAAACTCAAAAAGTTTCATCCCAGGTGCCAAGAATTATAAATGTTCGATATGGGAACTCCTTCCGATACGACAGATGTCAAGTCTGTAATAAAACTCTTGCCATACTTTGTTAAGAGTGTCTTGGTTGATTGTTTCGATGGCTCTGGTAATCCGTTGTTGGATCTCAAGTATGCTTCCTCGTAATGGTGATGAATGCACTTCATCTTTGATATGTATCACCACAAGAAAAAATCACAGGGGTTGATGTCTGGAGATCTTGGAGGCCAGTTCAAGAGTGCACCATCATTTGGACGAGTACGACCGATCCATCTGTCAGGCAGCCGATTTCGAAGTTCGAAGCTCTAACATCCAAGTGGTAATGAGATGCGCCGTCTAATTGCAGAATGAAGTTAGGGGATTCTTGTTCTAATTGCGGTAGAAGCCATTCCATCATCATGTCCAAGAAAGTTATTCCATTTATTAAAAAAGGCCGTACACTTTGTTGTAAGTGATATCACAAAACACATTAACTTTAGGAGAATCGCGCAGTGCTCGATGTAGATGTGTGGGTTCTCTGAGCCCCATATTCTGACATTATGTCTGTTCACTTTACCACATAAGTGGAATGTGGCTTCATCACTAAAGACTAAACATTTCAAAGTTTTCACTTTTCATCAAGATCTGCATGTTCACACAAAAAGAAAATCTTAGAACTTTGTCATTTGGTTTTAATGCTTGAACAAGCGGAAGTTCATAAGGCTTGAAATCTATACGTTTACATAAAAATTTCCAAACTGTTGGCTGTGGTATACCAAGCTCTGTGCTGCATTTAACAGTAGATTCCTGTGGACTACGCGTAAAACTTTCCCTTAACTGCTCTACAACTTCATTGTTCACTGACTGCCTTCCACTTGATTTCTTTTTACAAATGCACCAATTTCTCTTAACATTCAAGTACCACTTGCGAATAGAGGGATTGTTAGGAAGATCTTCATTAAATTTGGTTCTAAAGTGACGTTGCACACTAATAACTGACTGGTTGATTTCATAATCCAACACACAAAATGCTTTCCTGTCTTCAAATCCAGCCATTACACAATTGACAACATTCGAGTTTAACAAACAGCTGATACACACCCAAACCAATGTAAACAAAACTTTATGAGTTTTTCTTTCCAGTGTTACCAACTGAAATGGTCTTAAAACAGATTAATCCAGTAATATTTATAATTGAAATTGGGAACATCATTTGTAATAACCCTGTATATATATATATATATAATATATATATATATATATATATATATATATATATATATATATATATATATATATATATATATATATATATACGGTGTCCAAAGCGTTACGCTTTGCTGTTGATTTTTCATTAAAATCATTTATACAAAAGTTATATGGTTCCAATACGTGCACAACTTCAAAATATTTTAGCTCCTACAGGGTGATTCGTAAAAGTAGGGGGGTATAAACTTTTTTATTTTAAATGAAACACCCTGTATGTCGTTACATTTTTGGATAGCCTAATGAATAAGCTTTTCAACGATGTATACATTTGTACATATAAAATGCAACGTTGCTAAGTTATTTAACAAAAATGTATTTTTTCTTGAATGTAAGGTTCGTAATAAAAATTAATTCTTGGTTTATTACCTAAGTTGAGACAAACTATTTCAGAGGTATAATTAAGCTAGGTATAGGGTTTGAAAACATGTAAACGTTTTATTGATATATTGAATAGGGGAGAGAAGGCTCCGTGTGAAACTTTAGCACGTTCAACGTTCATCAATTCTCTTATTTCAAATGGAACACCCTGTATATTTTAATATGGGCGAATAGTACTCTTAAAGACCTAACTTTTATCAAAATACGTTGATCCCGCTAAAATTTATTGTTTTTAAAATATTTCCATTTTTTTAATTTTTCTATAATTATTTTATAGCGTAACGATTTAATAGAGTGCCATGATTTAAAAACAATAAAACAAAATTTTAGTATGATTACATATAAAAAGAACAATTGTCCAAAACCTGTAAACAACGAGGTGCTTCAAGATATACAGGAAAACCCTCAAATAAGTATTAGAAAAATTGCAGTGGAACATGATTTACAGAAATCAACGATATACAATATAATTAATGAACATAAATACCATCCATACCAGATCCAACTACGCCAGGCATTGGATGAACATGATTTTGAAAATAGATTAAATTACTGTCGTTGGGGATTTCAACAACCACATAATTTTTTTAATACAGTTATGATGACAGACGAATCTACTTTTCATAACAATTATTTTATAAATAGACATAATTGTCATTATTACGCCATGGAAAATCCACATAATTAGATACAGAAACAATCAGTGTCGATGGAGCCTCAATGTTTGAGCTGGTATTATTGGCAACAGATTATTAGGACCCTATTTTTGGAAAACAATTTAAATGCGGTAAATTATTTAAATTTATTGTGAACCAACGTGCTACCATGGATTGAAGGGAACACCCCATTCGCTAATGAGGAAATATGGTTCCAACAAGCTGGCGCCCCTGCACATTCGGCTCGTAATGTGACGGAGTTTTTAACTGAGCAATTTCCTGATCGTTGGATAGGTCGTTATGGGCCTATCAGGTGGCCAGCTAGATCACCCGATCTGACTTTCATGGACTATTTTTTATGAGGCTACATTAAAAATGAAGTTTATAGAACATCGCCGACTACTGCAGAAAATATGAGGCAAAGAATTCAACAAGCGTTTTGTAATGTAACCCAACGAATGTTGCATAATTTACAACGTTCCTACATACGATTGAATTAGTACACTGAGAAAAGAGGAGGCTTGTTTGAACCCTATTTATAATTTTTTTAAGTGCACATTTTCATATGACTTTGACTTATCTACTTCTTGTTTTTGTTAATTGTTTGTTTATTATTTCAATATTACATTGTTTAGTTTATTGTTAAAAATATTTAATAAAATTAATTATTACAAAATTAAAATTAAAAATGGAAATATTTCACAAACTATACATTTTAGCGGTGTCAATATATTTAGATAAAAGTTAGGTCTTTAAGAGTACTATTCACTCATATCAAAATATACAGGGTGTTCCATCTGAAATAAGAAAATTGATGTACGTTGAACATGCTAAAGTTTCACAAGCTTCCCTGAACTAACTTGTCTCAATTTAGATAATAAACCAAGAATTAATTTTTATTGCTAACCTTACATTCAGAAAAAAATATACATTTTTGTTAAATAACTTGGCAACGTTGTCAATTATTATAGTGTACATTTTGAAAAAGCTTATTCATTAGGCAATCCAAAATGTAATATGTACAGGGGTTCCATTTAAAATAAAAAAGTTGATACTACTAATTTACGAATCACCCTGATAGTGCTAAATATTTATAGAACCAGAATTATGTACGTATTGAACTAATTGAAAATGATCTTTAATGTTAAAATCAACTGAAGTTGCAATTTCGTGTGACGCTTTGAATACCCTTATATTAGGATCAAATGTATTTGTCGTGGTTCTGTTAGATAAGTTGTATGTGTGTTGATGTGTGTGTGTGAATATGTGTGATGTGTGTGTGTGTGTGATTGTGTGTGATGTGTGTGTGTGATACTGTGTCTGTGTCGTGTGTTGTATGTGTGTGTGTGTGTGTGTGTGTGTGTGTGTGTGTGTGTGTGTTGTGTGTGTGTGTGTGAAACTAATCTTCACAATAGTGTGTGTTATAGTGTGTCGTGTATACGTGTGTCGTGTTGTGGGTGCATCCGTGTGTGTCGATTGGTATGGGTGTGTCGAGTCGTGTGTTAATGTGTGTGTGTGTGTGTGTGTGTGTGTGTGTGTGGAAAAACTAATCTTCACAATACGTGTGTGCGTGTATACGTGTGTGCGTGGTATGTGACATGCTGTCGATTGCGTGTGCATGTTGTGCGAGCGTACGTGCTGTGTTGTGTGTGTTGTGTGTGTGTGTGTGTGTGTGTGTGTGTGTGTGTGTTCGTGTGCGTGTGCATGTGCGTATGTGTGTGTGGTTGGTGCTTGCCTTTGCATGTTAAACAGGTATGTTAAATAGGTTAATTAGTTTTTTTGATTTGGTCATTAGTGTGTCTGTTATTGCATGTTTTGTGACCTATGGCATCTTACTTGGTTAGTGCAAGTTTGGTATCTCTATGTGGTTGTTGGTCAGTTTCCTTGCACATCGTTTTGCGGTGAGTACATGTTTGTATTCGACAGTTAGTATTTTTTGTTTGCATACGTGTATTTCTTACCAGTTGCATGTTGTATTTGCTTTGGTACATTTTGTTGCAATTTTGTATATGTTTAGGTTTTTTATAGTTTATTTATACATTTGTTTAGTAAACTTACAATTACACAAGATAGTGTTGCAAACTGTGAGGTAATTTCTAATTATGCCACAAATAGGCACTTCTAGCTTAAATTGTACCGAGATGTAGAGTTACGGTTTCTATGTCAACTTTTATTTATACCACAAATGATTGTATTAAAATACGCTCATTAAACCTTTAGTAATCAAATCAGACCTGTTTTAGTATCTGTTTGCAGCTCAAGTAATAGAAAAGACTCATTAATAATATTGAAGAACAATCCCATCACAATATTAATCACATTTTTTACATGATACAATTGTTGTTTTATAGACCACACACTTTAAATAATACACTCACTGTCATAATAGTTGTATTGATATCTAAGCTTACATAATATATTTACAATTAGTATAATTAACTCTACATAATCTAAAATGATTACCAGAGTTAATATAATTTACAATTAACGGGAAACGTATAGACTTCCCATTACATTATCTAATTATTTTGGTTTTTTAATTATTAAAATAAACGTTAATATACATAATCTACATTGAATAAGTTTATTATCTCGGCCTCACAACCGGATTGTGCTGTTGTTTTCTTATTTGTAATGCATTATTTATTATTATTAATGCAATTACTCTTGTTGGAAGGTGCACTTAGGGTGTGTAAAATCTAAAGCAATTTCCCCCTTCACTTTTGAGTTTTGAAAAGCATAAGTACGATAACAAATAAATAATTAGTTCGGAATTGCAACAATGTATACAACTGTGTATGATGGGTTGCCTGTAACAACATTTTTGTTTTTGATGCTTTTCTAAATCCAAAAACATATTTACTATGAAAAAGAAACGCCTAAAGGTTTATTGTGCATAAAATCTCAATTTTTGTCAAAATGTAAAACGATTTAATACCTACAGGGTTAATTTCAAAAGTTTGGGTTTCAGTGTTAAGATTATTTTCTAAACTGATCGTTGAATTTTAACGTTAGTTTAAATATAACTTACTAAACGCCAAAATTGAATATTATTAACTCAGATAAACAATGAGTGAGCATTGTTTATTATATCACTAACATTTTTAACAGAATGCCAATAATGTTGCCAACCACATTACAAATTTCTGAATGAATGAAAAAATCTTACTTTAAAATTTTACAATAAAATATTTTGTAACATTTCGATTAAAGAAGTGCTTCACATAATTGCCATTCGTGAATATTCAGAACATTGTTAAACTAAATAAAATTACACTAAGTAGGCTCAAGCATGTACAATTACGCTGCCTACCATTTTTCCAGAATATCTGAGACCATATTTTTTAGAACGATCTCAGCTACCTTCATTTTCCAGTAAAAATATTAATCAGTTCTAATTAAAAAAGTACAATAGTACACCGCATGTGTACGAATTAAATAGAACAAAACAAAAAAATACATATGTTGCCTACACTATGCATAGCAATATTGCCTATTAGTGTGTCTATAAAAATAAAACATTAAAATTTTAGGTGAAAATTGCATAAAAAATTTGATTAAATGCTTTATAAATTATCATTTTAGGATTTCATGTTGCCTACGTATATCATCTTTCTCTAAATGTTTACATGCTGCTTAGCATTATTTGAATTATTTGAACTGTAGGCTGCCATGTTGAGAAAATAAAGAACGTTAAAAAATGCAAATCCTGTTAAACTGGTAAAGATGTGAGGTTAAAGTTAGGGCTTTGTTTACCTAATTAAACTGACATTCTGAGTAACCTATTATCTTACTAAAAGATTAGACATGTTGCCTAATCTTTACTAATAATACTCAAAATTACCAAAACTAGAGTGCGCATTCCTTTTTGGCGTACTCTTTAACGAGATGATTTCAACTAGTAAATTAATTTTGAACGATATAATGTTTTTGTATTTGTTTAGCCGTTACATGTTGTTTTCCCAATTTTTAACCGTAATGTTGCCTAAATCTTATTAAAAATGGGCAACTGTTTTTAAACTGTAAAAGACATAAATAAGTTTAAACAAAAAAAATATCTCAGTGACCTATATGATACATCCTGATTTTGTTTACTACAGCACTAGAAAATTTAAAATAACAAATGATTTTAATGGCAAAGGTTTTGTTTTGGACGTTACAGTAAATTATTTTTTAAGTCTTGAAGGATGAAAAACTTTCAAAAGTTTGGGCCGTAGGCTGCGGTGTTACCTATAATTATGATAACTTAAAAGAAAAAAATATTCTTAGTAGTTTATAGCCTAATTAAAGGATTTACTTAAGATTTCCGGTTTGGTAAAATGTTTCTTAAGCTTTATTAAGAATATTCAAAATGGAAACCGTTGGTAGACTTTGAGAATGGCTATATATTGAGCTTCGATTTATAGTATAGTAACTTTATCAATAATATCTAACATTGCAAAACCTACAGTAGGTATGCATTCTTTTTTTTAATTTCTGTATAAATCCTCTCAACTTTGGGTTACGCAACATTACATTATTTAAACTATAAACTTCCATGTATCATAATCAACTTGATAAATGCTCATAAATTTTGAAGATAATGAAATAATGAAAAATAAAACAGTTTACTATAGATTGATCTATAGATTACCTAAATCTTCCTACAAATATTCAAAATTTCAAATGTACGTTAATTTTGAGGAAAAATCTGTGCTGAGCTTCAGGTTACAAATAGATTATAAGTAAAAATATTTTGAGTAGCCTGTACTACGCATTCTTATGTTGCCTATTATGTAGTCAAAAATGGCAAATAAAATTGATCACAAAAAATGTTGGCTTGGACGTTACTATAAATTCTCACAACTGTAGATTGTATGCCACTTTTCATAGTTTAGGCTATGAGGATGCTATGTTGCCTAATCTTTACGGTGAGATTCAAAATTTTGAAAATGTGATGTATCCATGGTTTGCATTAATAAGTTGCCTATCACCTTATTACAATGTTTAAAATAACAAAGGGCTTTGAATTGTAACAATGCATTTGGAGCGGTTAAGTTCTTCGTTCAATGTATGCTTATACCGGGCCCGCCATCGCTCTGACATTCCTTTTTACCATCTTTATTATTTGTTGTAAAACGAATTTTACCTTATTTTTCAAGGTCTATAACCTAAAAATATTTTCATGTATACAGGGTGTTCCACTTTTGCTGCACAGCACTCTAGGCTTTTATTTTAAATGCAACACCCTGTATATCATCACGTTTTTTAATTTCCTGTTGAAATTGAGGGGCACTTTGATAAGCATACATGTCACCTACAGTCCACCGTTTCGGCGTTATCTCACGTTTTTTGAAAAAAAAATGACGTTTGCAGCATACTCAAAAATGACAAATATATCGCAAACTAAAATAGATAGATACATGCGGTTTACACCATTCGATAGAGCATGGAAAAGTCAATAAAAACTTTTAAAAAGAATAATATTTGAGAAACAAATTTTTAGCGGGTAAATTTTTGATTTTCGAAAAATTGAATCATAGATATAACTTGATTTTTTTTAATAGAAAGGTATATATTTTTTTACATAGACAGACGCGCATTTTTTTTCTCTTTCGATTTTGTTAATTCACATATGAGTCTATCTTTAACCGTTTTTACAGAATTGGCGATTTTTTATTTTCTTTTTTGCTATATCGAGGTAGCCATGTAACAGAAAAACAAGGAAAAGGACGCAAAATAATTTATTTTAATTTTATTTTTATGTTAATCATATTCCATATAACAATCTAATACCGAAAGAAATAAAATCAAAAGGAAGTAATTAAAAGTATTTTAATTCAATAAGTTTCTCAAAATGTCGTCCATTTTATTTTATTAAAGTCTTGACATTTTTGTGTTGCATGGGAAAATGTGATTTTTATCTTGGTTTTTATTATTTTTTGATGATACTACACATCAAATTACCAATATTCATCATAGTATGGATGATATTTACGAGTACACTTTTTTATTGAAGTAGGCTTTGCTAGATTTACATGAAGTACAAACATCAAAGCCAAATTGTTGTTTGACAGTCACAAGAAATAGCAAAAACTGACTTATTAGTTGCAATCAGCTCTTAATCAACATGAATTTTACTCAAAACGAATTAGTGGGCATGGTGTTTGTTCTGGGTGGGAGTCAAAGAAAGTGTCTTTTGGCTGTTCGTGTGTATAAACAAAGATATACTGATCGACGTCCCCCATGTACCCGTGCGTTGCAAAAATGATTGGCTCAATTTGAACAAAAGCGAAGGGTGCACTATAAATCAAATGTTGAAAGAAGAAGAGTTAGAACAGAAGAAACTGAATTTATGGTAATGCAGAACGTTGTCGAAAATCCAAACGTCAGCACAAGCCAAATATCTAATGCCATTGGTACTATAAGTATTACTTCGCTAAGACGGGTACTAAAACATAATAATAATAAATATCATGTAGAATTAGACGAAAAATTAACTGTGGGTGATTTTAATGTATGAAGAGCTTTTTGTCAATGGATCATAAATAAGTTAAATGAGGACCCAGGTTTTACGTCCATTGTTTTATTTATTGATGAAGCTACCTTCCACAGCAACGGACTGAGTAAATCGTCGGAATGTCCATTGTTATGATAATATCAATACACTTATTGTGCGACATGTGGATTATCAGCTCAGATGGATGGTAAATGTGTGGGGAGGAATTGTAAATAACTTTGTGATAGGTCCCTATTTCTTTGATCATCATTTGAAGGGTAACCGATATTTATAATTTCTAAATAATGTGTTACTTGAGTTAGTCGAAAATGTTCCTGACAACATCAAACATATCATGTATTATCAGCATGATGGCGCGCCTTGACACTATGTTAGGAATGTGCAGAATTTTTTAAATCTTCAATTTCCAAATCGCTGGATCGGCCAAGGAAGTCTGGCCTGCAAGATCGCCGAGATAACCATGATGGACTTTTTTTGTGGGGGTTTGTCAAAAAATTTCGCATATGCAGAAGAACCTACAATACAAGAAGTAATGAAAAACAGAAGTAAGAACCGCATTTGCTAACGTAACTCCAAAATGCTATTAAATGTGCGTCAATCTCTGCAGGCTTGAAAAGTGTTTAGAGTTAAAACGGACAGAATTTTGAGCACCTCTTGAATTGAAATATTTGTTATTGTTTATTTTTATTTTTTGTTACTAGATTTAGTTTGTTAAATGGAATATGATTAAAATTAAAATATATAGTTATTTTGCGTCTTTTTCCTTGTTTTTCTGTTACATGGCTACTGTGATCTAGCAAAAAAGAAACAAAAAATATAAAATTGCCAATGCTGTAAAAATGGCTATGTGTATTACCAAAATCGAAAGAGCAAAAAACTGTCTATGTAAAAAAATATATACCTTCCCATTTAAAAAAATCAAGTTATCCATGATTCAATTTTTCGATAATAAAAAATTACCCGCAAAAAATCTATCTCAAAAATTATTCTTTTCTTAATCTTTATTGACCTTTCCATGCTCTATCGAGTAGTCAAAACAGCATGTACCTAACTATTTTACTTTGCGAGGTATTAGTCATTTTTGAGTATGCTGCAAACGTCATTTTTTTTTTCAAAAAACGTGAGATAACGCCGAAACGGTGGACTGTAGGTGACATGTATGCTTAACAAAGTGCCCCTCAATTTCAATAGGAAATTCAAAAATGTAATAATATACAGGGTGTCCCATTTAAAATGAAAGAGTAGAGTGCTGTGCAACATAAGTGGAATACTCTGTATACATGAAAACATTTTTAGGTTATAGAGCTTGAAAAATAAGGTAAAGTTTGTTTTTATACTTTTTCTTTACAACAAATAATAAAGATGCTAAAAGGAATGCCAGAGCGATGACGGACCCGTATAATATTAGTCCAGCTTGATCTGTAGGATAATATGTTGCCTTAAATAAAATTGCGATAAAATAAATAACCAATCATTTTGAACGCTATGCTCTGGTGCTTTGTTATTGCAAATTCCTGTTCTAATTTTGAATTATAAAGTACTTTGCCTACATTGCACCATAGGCTACTGTGTTGCCTATATTTGTACATTACATGATTTAAAATTTACGAATTGGTGAAAGGTTGTTTTGGACATTATTAAAAACTTCTCTCAATTTTGGTTTATGTTGTAGCTTGAGTAAATTAAGTATAAGCTATTATGTTGCCTAAGTTTATAAAGAATATTCGGAAGTACATTGTGTTTTGAGCTTTAAGTTATACTCCTATGTAAATAGATTGAAAGTTATCAATGCTTTCAGTAATCTATAGTGTGCTTTCTAACATTGCCTACTACTTGATTAAAATATTAAAAATAACAAATATTTTTTGACCGAAGAAGAGGTTTCTTTAACTGGTTATAATAAATTAGATTTTATGGTACTTTGCACGATTTAAAGACTACTATGTTGCCTAAACTCCAATAAAAATATTTAAAATTTCAAAGCTGGTATAATTCATTCTTTTGTTGCCTATTCCCTTATACGAGGATTAGAAAACAGCAACTAATTATGAAAGATTCATGTTTTTAGCCGTAATAAATCTTCGCGCAATTTTGGATTATGCAGAACTTTGCATCATTTGAACTGCTCATTGCTATGTTGTCTAAATCTTAAAATAACTTTGGACAGTAACAAAATTTATCATGGACGTTATCATAATTTATCTTAATATTGGATTGTATGCTTAGTTTAAATTATACGTTATGTTGCCTAATCTAAACTAAGAGTATTCAATTTTGTACAACTTATAGTATGTGTTCTGTTGCCTATGATTTAGGGAGCGAATCATTTTTGTACGATAACAATATTGGGTGATGCAGAACTTTGCACTATAGGCTACTATGTTGCCTAAATTGATAATAAATTAAAACTGCTTAGACTATGTTACTTAAAAGTATTTAAAATTAGAAAGCATCCTTTGTTGTCTCTTCCCTCATTCTAATAACATACATAACACATTTTTATATTGTCTACTATTTCGTTAAAAGGTTAAAAACAATTTTGAGCGCAAAATGTTACTGCTCACGTTATAAAGCATGGTATGCTTAGTTTTAGTGTAGGCTGTGTTGCCTAATCTTAACTAAGGTTATTCAAAATTACAAAACTTGCAGTACGCGTTCTGTTGTTACCTATTCCCTGACGAGATGATATAAAATAGCGAATAATTTTGAACGATAAAAATTTTACCTTACGCATTAGTTTGCATAGTTTGAACTATAGAGTAAGCTTCTACGTTAAGAATAATTGTGAACAGTAAAATGCTTACTTTTTATGTCGCCTCTTACAGACCACTCAAATATTCAACTATTCTCGCTTGACTGATTGAATTTTACAGATTTTATTAAAAACGTTATAGTTTGTGATGCCTGCCAGTTATTCAAGCATTTAAACATCTTGTTGCCTATTCAGTCTAGACTTTTTCTTGCGTCTAGTACTTTATTAAAATTTCTAGAGTTACAAATCATAGTTATACAAATAAATGAAATAACTATGTTAAGAAATAGGTGTTAAAAGCAGCCTGTAGTGTATTGTTGCCTAGGACTTCATTGGTATGTTTAAGAACATAAGTACCCGTTAATACTTAATCTCAATGGCGTCATTTGTTTGTCTACTTTTATTAATAATATGTTACAGAGATGTTCTTTTCAACGAAATTGAACAAAATCGTTAATGGTTATAACTGTTGTAATAATCAAATTAAAATATGTACCGGGTGAGTCAACGATAAAATTATGTAAACTGGTGTTTTATGGGCAAACTTTGTCAATAAAATGTATTTATCAAATTATATGGCTAGTAAGTGCGCATTTTAAAATTATTTTTGATTATACAGTGTTCCAAAAAGGCAGGGCAAGACAAAGCCAATATTTTTGTAACGGAACACCCTGTATATCATTCGATTTTTGGATTGCACATAAAACTTTATTTATATAGGTTGTATGCATGTAACATTTACGGTTTTTCAAATAATTCAAATTTTATCCAAAAAATTTCATTTGCAGGTATAACTTTATTATTATGTACCATCTTGTGCTTTGTTAGGAAAACATTCACATTTGGGCCATGAGAAGACCAAGCTTAAGCCTATGTTATGAAGAAGAAATATTAGAGATAAATGCTACAGGGCGTTTAAAATATATGTTCAAAGAATATAAATTTTCTCAAATAGAACACCCTGTATATTTTTACGCTGTGTTAAAGAGAATAAAAACCACACAATTTTTCGTAAGTACTATACCTATCTCTGACTGTTTTTGATTAATTTTAATTTTTTTATGTTATTGAATATTTCAATGGTTTTTCTTGTGATTATTCCCACTAACCATGAAAACAATTACCCACAAATATTTGACCTGTCAAACTGTTGTTGCATTTTGGTAGTTATTAAAGATTGTGAAATTTTTGTGTGTTCGATAGTTAAATTAATGGATTACTCTAAAGGTGAATTAATTAGTATGGTTTGTGTGTTAGGACAAGGGTTATACAGAATGAAGTATCCTATTCGACGCCAACCCACTCGGCTCACTTTCGAAGATTTGATAGAGATGTGCTATTCTATTGGTAATGTGTATTATGCAAAACGCAAAGTGGTGAATAGAAATGCCAGTAACCAAGAAAAAGAACTTGAGATTCTCCTTCGTATTGAAGGAAACCCGGGTGTCAGTGGTCACCAGATAGCAGCATTATGTCAAACGTCACAATCAACTGTCAATTGGACAACTAGAAAATATAAGTATCGTCCTTACCATGTTGAACTACGCAATGATGACTTCAAAAGACGAGTAAACTTTTCCCAGTGGATTAGTGGTCAACTTGCGATTAATCCAAACTTTTTATCTTGTATTATGTTTTCTGACGAGGCTACGTTTAGAAGCAATGGTGTTTTATATCATTATAATATGCACTATAACGCATTATATAATACATTTTGAATCTGACAAACGCTAAACCAAAACTACTGGTCCATAAATGTTTGGCGAGGCATTCTTCACAATAGAATTATTGCACCGTATTTTTAACATTCCCCTGACTGGTGGTATCTACATTCAATTCCTTCAAGAAGTTTAGCCTAACCTCCTTCATATGCTTAGTAATGATGAACGACAGAATATGTGGCTGTAACAGGACGGCGCCCCTTCGCACTACCACCGCTAGGTATGTGAATTTTGAGATGATAATTATTCTCAAAAATGGATTAGGCGTAGAGGCTTTGTCCAGCGACCCCCAAAGTCGTGCCATCTTACGTTTCTTCTTATGAGGATATATTAAAAAACAACTTATTAGCAAATGTTGAATTATCCAATGACATGAAAATGTTTGGTTATTTTATATTAAGTTCTTATGATAATGTAATATTTTTATGTTACAGTTAATTTACATCTATGTTAATTTTCGGTATTAATCGCAAGAAGAACCATTGAAATATTGAATAATACATAAAAATAAAATAAGTCAAAAACAGCGAGAGATAAGTATAGGATATACTTATGAAGAATTATGTGGTTTTTTATTCTCTTTAACACAGTGAAAAAATATACAGGGTGTTCTATTTTCGAATTTTAAGTTTTGGAGGTTTGAAGATATATTTGAGCACCCAGTAGCATTTACCTCCAATATTTCTTCATCAGATCATATACATAAGCTTGTTATTTCCTTGGTCTAAATATAAAAGTTTTCCTTACAAAACACATGATGGTATATAATAATAAATTCGATTTTTTGGATAAATTTTCAATTATTTCAGAAACCGCAAATTTTACCTGCCTGAAACCTATATAAATCAAGTTTTATACTTGCACGTAGAATCCAAAAATGGAATGATATACAGGGTGTTCCATTAAAAGATACTTTGCCTTGCCTTGATTTTTTGAACACTCTGTATTATGAAGAATGATTTTAAAATGCGCATACTTACTAGCCATATAATATAATAAATACATTTTATGGGCAAAGTCTACTCATAAAGTACTAGTTTACTTTATTTTATCGTTGACTCACCCTGTACAAACAGTGCAGACGTACCTTTTATTGAATAAAAACGATCGCATGTGATTATCGCTTGATGCATTTTACCGAAATGGAAACAAAATGTCAACGATCAATTTAGATTTTATCACATTGATAATATGCAATTTTACTAACAAATGTGTATTCTGTGTTGCATGTACGTTAGGAAAATGTTTTAAGCTTTTGAAATAAACACCCTGTGTAATCCTGCTACTAATAGCGCTCTATTATTAATGTAATTTCCTTAACGATTTAGTCACATACCTTCAGGCGTAATTATAAATCACAAACTAAATCGTAGTCCTTAGAATATAATTCTATTATAACCCCATTGGGTTAATGTCTAAAAGCAATAACACTAATCGGGTTTTGAAGTTTAAATATTTCTCTGTGCATCACAGCGTTTCACGTCGTCATGTTCATGATTGAACCGTAATCAATCAATTCCAAAATTTAAATTGTCGTCACTCTCGTATCGCATTTAACCGAACATAATACTCAAAAGGCACAGATAAGCAAATCTGCTTTTGAAAGTTAAGTACCAAGGCTTAAAGTACGCCTTTAAACTGTCACTCTTTATCAAACACCACGATTATATCGATATAAGAAAAAAAATGATATGCGGTGCCTTGATTCTTTTTAAGGCGCAGCCGTTCGATGTACACGATGCAGTATAATTTCGCCAGTGCTGGATGTTGGAATTGCCGGAATTCTCTGACATCTACATTTTAGTATCCATTGTACAGATACGGTTAATATTTTCATATGCGAATCTCTTTTTGATGACACTTCATTCGTCCATAAATCTTCACCCGGTTCTAAATATTCAGGAAGTAGCTCGGAATTATTTTCTGTTGACAATGGCGATCCTTGACAGAAGAACTCTATTCTAACTGTAGTGCTTAGAAGAGGCTCACATGATACACCAGGAATTGAGCAGAGACCGCAATATTTTGGTTTGTACCGTTTCCGACTTCTGCACGGACCAAAACGGAGAGTGACCGCTGTGCTTATACGATGCGTTGCCTTACATTCGTGTCCTCTCTATAAAAAAGAAACGACATTATAATTACAGATTTTAATATAGATAAGGTCAAAAAATAAACGTGTACTTAACGTTTAAGATATGGTTTTTGTAAACGTTTTTCTATTACTACGTCAGTCGTGAGTGCTTTATGATCTTATCGTGTTTTTTTTTAATTTCTGTTTTTAACGTACCTACTTAGATAAAATTATGTAGAAGTCAAGGTTTAGAAAATTATGAGCAAACATTGCAGATAAATAATAATATATAAAAAAATGGAACTAAAAAATAATTTGTTTCTGCATGAGCACCTTCAATTTTAGCGAACTTAATTATATGCAAAGGAGCAGAAAAAGCTGTAAATTTGGGATAAGGGATGGAAAATTTCTCAAAACTTCATTGCTGATATTATACTATAAAGTAGCAATCTCATTACAAAAAGTTAAAGTGACAAGCTTAAAAATAAGACTATAACGATCTAGACAAGCATAAAATTTCGTCGAATTCTCACATTTCGGCATTTGCTTAAATAACACAAAATCAAAACTACTTACATCAAAAACAAAATACTTGAACACATATGTAAATAAATAGTTATTTATGTTATAAGTAAAGAAAAGTATTGTTTTTCTTTACGAATCGCGATCTTTCTAATCGAGGCTTAGTCGTGATTGGAAATGCGATGAGTAAAGAAGAACCTACTTTTCTTTAGGAATAGTACATAAAATTTTTTCGGACACTAAATGGAAATGGATTACATTTTATAAGAAATTATTTAAAAAATACATGACAAGCGCTAGAATCAAATTGTCGTTTCCATCACTGCAACAACTAAACAAAAATGAGTAAACAAAAATTTTGCCACGTGTTATCGCGTGAAAATGGCAATAAATAATGAAAATGAACCTAAAATATTGGCATTAGCGCTTGAAGCTGTTGCTAGTTTATTACTCTTGGAATCACGAGATAAAAGTAGAAGTGAGACACCATGTGCCATCTTGGATTTTGACGTCACAAGGATGCCCCACGTGGGGCGCGTTTTTCACCCTTACTTTTTATGGTTTCTTTTCGGAGGTCTTTTTCAACCCTTGATTTTCACCCTATGGTTTCTTTCCAGAGGTCATTTTCAACCCTTTTCATCACTAATTATTTTGTTTTACTCGCTTACTTGAGGGGCGTATTTTTCACCCCTATTTTATGGCCGCTCGCGTGTAGAACGTGTTTTTCACCCTATTTTATGGCCACCTACGTGTGAGCTCGTATTTTCTACCCCTATGATTTCTTTTCGGTGGTCTTTTAACCCTTGATGGAATTTTCACCATAATTACGGCCTGTTGGCGGTTTAGCCCCTGGAAGGTAGGCAAATGCGTGCGCGTACAATGTTCTAATAATGTTACCTCATAAGACATATAAGAAGTTGTGTTAGGTTTGCGTCCCGGCCCCTTGGCTGAAAATAGAATTATAATAAGGGGGTCCTAATGCTAACGTGTAAGACAAGTGTAGGAACTACCATGTAGACCTTCCATCTTGTGTTAGGGTCTCCGCCCTAGCCCCTTTGAGTTAAAATTTATTTTAGCGCCATCTAGTGGCGTATAGACAAATGAACATTTTCTATACTAGAAGTTGATCATGACATCTCTCTCTTGCTCTTTCTCGTTTATCCGTTTCTCTCTCTCTCTCTCTCTCTCTCTTTCGGTTCTTTCTCTCACACAAATAAATCAATCAGTTCAATCTCAATCAATCAACCGAAATCATGTCTTACAGTTTGCGGAAACCAGCTTACAGTTCAAAACTGAGTACATTAAAGTCTAAATTAAATATGACGTGAAATAATAAATAATTTCTACCCTAATGCAATGATGCTTTTATATAGGCCGATTCTCTAAACAGTCACCTCCTATACACTCGGAAAATTATGTCTGATTTATTTGCATATTCAATCACACACACACACACACTCACTCACACACACACTCACACACACGCACGCACGCACGCACGCACGCACGCACGCACGCACGCACGCACGCACCACGCACGCACGCACGCACGCACGCACGCACGTACGCACGCACACACACCACACACACTCACACTCACACTCACACTCACACTCACACTCACCTCACACTCACACTCACACTCACACTCACACTCACACAACTCACACTCACACTCACACTCACCACACTCACACTCACAACTCACCACACTCACACACTACACACACTCACACACCACACACTCACACACTCACACACCACACACTCACACACACTCACACCACACACACACCACACACACACACTCACACACACTCACACACACTCACACACACACTCACACACACACATCACACACACACTCACACACACTACACACACACACACACCACACCACACTCACCACACACTACACACACACACTCACACACACACTCACACACACATACACACACACACACACACTCACACACACTCACACACACACACACACACTCACACACACACACACACACACACTCACACACTCACACACTCACACACACACACACACACACCACACACACACACACACACACACACACACACCACACACTCACACACACTCACACACACACACACACTCACACACACTCACACACTCACACACTCACCACACACTCACACACACTCACACACACTCACTCACACTCACACACACTCACACATTCACACACAGTCACACTCCCTCACACACACTCACACTCATCACACACTCACACCACACACACTCACACACACTCACACACACCTCACACTCTCACACACACTCACTCATCACACACTCACACACACTCACACACTCACAATCACACACTCACACACACTCACACACACTCACACTCACACTCACACCTCACACTCACACCACTCACACTCACACACTCACACCTCACACACTCACACACTCACACACTCACACACTCACACACTCACACCACTCACACACACACTCACACACACACACACACTCACACACTCACACCACACACACACACACACACACACACACACACACACACGGACACACGGACACACGGACACACGGACACACAGACACGGCCACACGGCCACACGGCCACACAGGCCACACGGCCCACGGCCACACGCCACACGGCCACACGGCCACACGGCCACACGCCACACGGCCACACGGCCTCACGGCCACACGGCCACACGGCCACAGGCCACACGGCCACACGGCCACACGGGCACACGGCCACACGGACACAAGGACACACGGACACACGGACACACGGGCACCAGGACACACGGACACCAGGACACTCGGAGAAACGGACACACGGACACACAGACGCATGGACACATCGACACACCGACACACCGACACACCGACACAGACACGCAGACACACAGTCACGCAGACACACAGACACACACACACACACAAACGTGTTCATTAACTGTTATAAAACCTCATTTAAAGGACTGGAAAGTAATAATTGCTTATATATAACATAGAGTTCAATTAAATTAACATGTTTTTAAGAATATCAAATTGATATAATGGAAATAAAAGGCAAAATGCTTTAATGGTTTAATTATTATACGCGAATTAACAATAACTACAAGTTTAAAATGCACGAATACGTACCAACTATTTGTAGATCTGATTTATGACGTCATCCTATAAGAGTAATAATACATTTTAAAAATCTTTATCGACATTTTTGTTAGCAATATCAAATAAAAAGCATATATATTAAAAATAATACGTTTATCTTTAGAAGTGCTTTTTCTTTTAGCTGTACCATATGTTGAACTGAAATATTTTTTATACAACATATCCGCATGTCTCACTAAACACGTTTTATGTGCGGCTGGATATATACTGGCTATTGCGTTCCGATCATTAACTAATTTAGAAAGTAATACACAAAACCTGATTACAGCTACTGGTATTTAGCATTTATATTGTACTTATAAATTTACATTCAAAATTACTTTTAAATAATTTGAACCTTGAGATTATATAAACTATTGTTATGGAATGCATTACAAATATTTACAAAATATTTTTGTCACCGCACGCGACACGCACGCACGCGCAGCGCGGATGCGTGTGCGTGTGCGTGTGCTGTGCGTGTGCGTGTGCGTGGTGCGTGTGCGTGTGCGTGCGTGTCGTGTCGTGTCGTGTGCGTGTGCGTGTGTGCGTGTGCGATGTGCGTGTGCGTGTACGCGTGCGCGTGTGCGTGCGTGTGGGCGTGCGCGTGCGTGTACGTGTACGGTGACAAAAATATTTTGTAAATATTTGTAATGCATTCCATAACAATAGTTTATATAATCTCAAGGTTCAAATTATTTAAAAGTAATTTTTGAATGTAAATTTATAAGTACAATATAAATGGTATAGCTGGTCTTGGACTTTGACTTGGGGCTGGTCTTGGAGCTTGGGCTAGGTCTTGGGGCTGGAGCTGGGCTTGGTCTTGGACCTGGAGTTGGTCTTAGAGCTATTTTTGATGGTCATCTTCAACCCTAATTAAGCTCCTTTTGGTTATATTAAGAGCAGTTTAGCCCCTAGAGGGTAAGCACATGCGAGCGCATACAATGTTCTAATAAGGAGGCCTAATGCTAGCTTGTAAGGCACGTGTAGGGCTTCGCAACTTGTTCTCGGACATTCGCCCCTGGCTGGAGCTTATAGCTGTAGGCCTTCGGCCTTGTCGTTACCCCTGGTTTTGTAGGTTATGACTGGTAATTTGAAGCTGTATTCTAATAAGGAGGTTCTTGTAAGACACGTGTATGAACTTGTGTTAGGCATTGATCTTGCGTGGGGAATTTGAATGACAGTAAAATTTAATTATAGAACACTTATTTTTATTGTAAATGTCATAATTAAAAAGCCTCAGTGAGTTATAAAAAAAATTTACTGACATTCAGGTTATTCTCTAAAGAAATAAAATTTTTTTATTCTTAATTAATTACATAACAGTTATTACAATATTGTTTTCTAAACGAATATTAAAACTGATAGTTTTACCTGTGGGTCCTAATGTATTGAAATATGTTTAATATCTATCCGAATGTTTGTATATTGTACACCTTAATATTTTTTAAAGAAAAATTTAAAGCTTAGATGTGTTTTATTACTGTAATAAAAAATCTGTATAAGTAAATAAGATAAAAGGTTAAAAGCACACTTACCAGCTCTGTACAGAAAGAATGTTTTGAAGAATTGGTTACGAGTGATAGTCACTGCTATATGTGTTACTCGTCTAATTAAACTAAATCACTTTCTATGTTTTACGTTTATGAATAGTTGATGTAAAACTAGCTATTGATTTCCCCATAATTAATTTTCAGAGTGTAAATATACAAACAACCTAATTATCTTTATCACACTTACTGCAACTCGTATTTACCTTTCTCTTAAAGTAATTAATAACAAAGCGGTTTGAACAAAATATTATATGCAGTACATATACACACAAATTGTTTTTTATAGAAACCGCATTAAAAGTTGGAATGTAATAATTATATGTTTAAATTCCACAACAATATGTAGTAAGAAACTACTGTTCATGTTTACTTTTAGCTAATTACTGTGTAATTATATAATCCTGTTAAATTTAATAGTCTAAAAAATTGATTACCAATATCGAATGGGTAACAATTTCTTTTAAAAACGCTAAAGTCATAAATTTTATAACACGATTTTTAAAAAACACACATGCTGAATTAAAAGAAAAACAATAGTCTCATCTGATATTACGCAACTCTTAATTAAAAAAGTAAGGTACTAAAAAATCTCTTTATTTATCAGAATAGAATGGTTGGGTAACAGGCGTTAAACAATAATTTAATTATCTCCTCATTTACAATTAAACATGTATTAAAAAAGTTTTTTACAAAATCAATCATTGATAAACTATGTAATCTAAGATATAGAAACATTAACGTATAAAGTCCACACACATTCGAATGGTAATCTTGCAGTGTTGTTTTATTGTATAGGAAGCATCTGGAATTTTTCTCTAGCGGTGCTCGTCCAAAGGAATCAAAATATTCCTCATTACCATTCTCGTCAATGTAGATAGCGGTCCAATCCTGACCTGGTTTGTTTGAAGGATCCGTGTTTACGATAATTGGACGGGTTTGAGGGTAATCACCGTTGAAGGCTTTATTTGCTACAAAGCCTACGATGCATCGTATTTTCGCTGTATGCCTGCGGGTATAGTTAAAACTTTTACGTCGGTCCTTGTAACAGTATTTTGCAGCAGTTGTTTCTAAAGCTTTAGCGTGCGCAATTAGAATGGTGGGGTTGATTCGCATACGATTCACCAGTAAGCTAGCGTCTATAATTCACGTCTTGTAATTTGAAGCGAGCGCCGCCATTAGGCTAAAGGTATCCTTTGATCATACAAATTTAGCCTTTAACTCAACACCACTTATGAGAAACTTTGGTTTGGTTGTGACACCATCTTCTGATTTAAGTAAACCTCCACCTGTGAGAAAAGCGAATGCATCCAATTGTTTACCGGTGCTACATCAGCGTCTGTAAGTGCTGTATCATCTTGCTTTAGAAGTTTAGCTGTGATGTACAACATGGTCTGACTTAAATCTATATAATCGTTTCCATTTCCGGGGACTACAAATTCTATGGGGCGTCATCACTCAGAGCTGATAAGGGCTTGTAAAATATCCATTCACCACTCCCGATACTTGTCTGCGTCGGCGGTAAAGCGAACAAATCCAATTCGGACTTGACGCATTCACACGATTGGGCATGTAGAAAAGCCATTATCTTGAAGATAAATCATCGTAAGTAGGCTTCTTCTTAGCAACAGCTCTCGGTAGAGACTGGTTATTTCTACCTGCCTCGTGAAATCTTTCTTGAAACGAATCCTTAATAGGCCGATCCTCTATGACGTCACGAAGAATATTAGCACCCGTTCAAAGAGCTTCTTTTCCAATAGCCTTTGCGCCAGACTTAAATAACGGTATTATACTTCTAAATGTACCACCTAATCAGCTACCTATTCCATGGCCACGTTGATATGGCGCACCTCTGTAAATAGAGCTGATACCGTTACCGGTCTGATTCATGTAATATTGCTGATAAGGGCAAACCATTATTGTACTTTCTTAAAGTGTAGCTTCAGACACGACGTTCCAAAGTCAAATGGCATTGCTGCACCCGTATCTGTTTTATATTAATCTCGATGTTTTCAAATTCCCGTGTCATCACCGGAAGTAGTATGCAGGCGAAAAACCACATCTTTATGACTCCGGTAAGCATGGTTTTCTGAAGTAATATTTATTATACGCATAAGCGGTGATAAAACATCTCCACAATTTGCGGTTCAACGATGTCGCAATAAACAAACATCTGAGTTGGTAATCCTATCCATATACTAGCGAGGTGCGGGGTATTATATAACCCAATTGTTAGGCTAGACGTTGTGAGAATCCGAATAGCGAGAGCTGAGTTTTTAATTTCGTAATGACGCGCTTAGTTAGATTATGATATTCGATTGTCAGCAATGTACTTGTTAGTACATGGTTATTTAGCTCGTTCGCAATTTCTTCTATGTTGGCATAATTTCCGAAGCGAAACGTATCATGTACCAGCCATCTTCAATACAAATGATCTTCGCGTTGTCGCGTTGAAAATATTCCGCGGCCTTTTGTAATATCATTTCTAACACGTTCTCGCTAGGGGCTCTGTTCTATAATAAATTAAATTGTCTGTTGCACTTACAGCGGCAAAAGAACATGGGTACTGAATTTCCGATATCCCTACAACCCACGACCCCGTTAATCTTAGCCGCTTTGGCAGCTGCGTAATAAAACTTGACGTCATATTACCTGGAAAATACGTCATAGAGCTATTACTCAATAAGGTAAGGCAGAACTCCATTTTATATATCTCTCAACTACAAAGCTAGCACCCAGCTATTAAATTTGTCACTGTATTCACGCCACTTGACCAGGTATTGTTTATATCGCCCGCGGCCCTTCTCTGCTAGAATCTTATCGACTTTGAATAGAGTATCTTGATCAACCGTAACAACCGCCAATTCTTCTTCGTAAAAGGTACCTTCAACAGGATCTTTATTAAGATCGATTATTCGATAAACTGGTGGTCTTCTTTTATCACCGCACTAATTGTAAAACTTCCTCGCTCCAATTCGTTTCATATCTTTTCTCAAAGATGTACTTAGTTCTGGCGATTCTGACATACTCATCAACTTTATATCTAGGATGACGTACTGGACCTAAACCTTTCGCATACAGGTTATTCCACACTTCCAAAATGTTTTTATTGTTTACAGCCGCAGGGCCATCTTTATACTTGAATGAGGGCTATTGTTGTAAGCAGTCACAAATCTTTCGAGTTCATCAATATACCTGTAGGAATTTTTGTAAGTGAAAGAACGCCACATCCTTGCTTTCAATGTTATATTAAATTTTTCAACTACAGATGCTTTTACATCAGGGTTACTTGTTACATAGAAATTGATATTTTGTTTCTTGAAAAACTTTTGTACACTGCTCGCCACAAACTCTTTGCCTTTTCCGTCTGTAGATTTGCAGGAGTATAGTCACAATTCTTAAAAATATCCGCGAATGCTTCAATTACAGATGAGGCTGTCTTCGTTTTAAGTCCTCTCGCCCATGCCCTCTTGTTAAATATATCAATTACCGTTAGTATGTAGTTGTATCCACTATTGTGTTTACTTAAAGTTCGCATATCACAGAGATCCGCTTGTCACAACTCGTAAAGGTTACTCACAATATATTTATTTCGTAGAAACTTTTTTTGATTGGTTTATGTACCGTATAAGCTTCCTGTGCCTGAAACCAATTTTTCACTTCACCATATTTTTATTATCTTTACAGCATTAGTTAAAGTGTTATACCAGCGAACCCTGCTGGGTGATAGGGATCATAGTATACAGCATCCATGTTATGTCCGCCACGAATCCCAATCTAGAAAGATTCTTCTCGGTGTTTCCCGCTTTCACTATCAACATCGTAATTCTCACCTATAGATGTGAGCGTCGGTTCAACGCTGGGTGATACAGAAACATCACGCCTTTGCGTATTTACGATAAACTCTCTTGGTACGTTATTTCTTTAATGTACGTCACAAACTGACGCCAACCGCGCGGGTTTGTAGTTTTTCGATTTCTTAACGTCTCGTGAACCAGATCGATAATGTTGGAATGTGGTATGATCTTGCCTTTTATTGTGACAGTACCTCTTTTATCCCAAAAAACATCGCTGCTCGTATTCAGTATACGTAAGAAAGCCCCGCCTTTTCTCTTATATGAAGGCGGCAGCGTTGATACTATCTCGTCGTCTACCAGACCTTTGCGTTGCGGTAAATCTCTAATATCATCAGCAACAGCGTCACCGCTGATTGTTATGCTGGTGGGCTGACGTAACTGATTGGAAAAGTGTAGATACCTTTGAAGAACTTGGTTGTACTGCTGCCATTTGTCGTGGTTAGTCATTTTGGTTTTTAAAACTTTATCCATATCGTTACCCAGCTGCGTTAAAATGTTATTTTGTGTAACATCTGGTGCCTGTAAGCGCTGTATAAAGTCCATCGGTAGAATAATCATCTTCTTCAGATTGTGGTCCATGGTTATTGAAACAGATTACCCAGGATTCCGCCGAGTAATAGTCCTAACAGGAGTGGTAGAAATGCACCACCTTTCTGTACAAGAAACTGTTTCTTCTTTTTTATAGATTCACCTCTCTGTGCCAAGCGCCTTAAAGTGTGCTTATGTTGAGAGAGTCGCTGCTTCTGATCAGCTGACAGAGGTACACGACCTTTTAAAATGTTATGAGCACATTCGCAAATACACTCTACCTGCTTACTATCCAAACATTTCAATAAAGCGTCACGTTGACTTTTACTTATTCTGGCTACTGCATGTAGGATATCAGCGTTCTCGCTTAAAACGTCAGCCATCATATATGATGTAATCTTTATAACTGTGAACCTTAACCCTTTTTCGCTATATATATATATATATATATATATATATATATATATATATATATAAATGAAAATCAGTATATTATCAAACTAACCATCAAATTAAGTAGTAGGCCTAATTCTCCTTAGCCTACTAATGAGATGCTTGGCATTGTTTATTTTTCAAAAGTGTGTTAATATCAGGTTCGATGTTAGATATAGCAATACGCAAGTTTCTCTCCAAATGTGTATTAGTTAAACGGGAACGACACTTTGACTTTATTTGTTTCATCAAAGAAAACGATTGTTCGCATAAGTTGGTACTTACAAACAACGTTGCCGTTTTTAAACCATGATTTTTGAGTATATACCTGTCTTACAAGTTAGCATTAGGGCCCCCTTATCAGGATACTATTTCCAGCCAACGGGCCACGACAAGAGGGAGTAGACCCTAACACAAGTTTTTATACCTGTCCCGAATGAAGTCACAAGCCTGGCCAATTCCAGGCCAGGCCTATGGCCAACTTGAAGGCTAGTTGAAGGTGACTTTTTCTTATGGTAAAGTAAGTATGTTGTCGTTGTCGTTACTTAATTACTTATTTATTTTAAAGGAATTTTTCCATGTATAATGCTGAAGGTTAACTTAAAAAAAATTCCAAGGCCACCACTTCTATAAGATATCAATAATACAAGGTCATTTCAAAATTTCATCCATTATAATGCATGAATCCTCCGTTTTATGTTGAAGGTGACATTTTTACAATCTGAAGGTCGTTATTCAGATATTGAGAAAATTTGAGCTAACACATAAATTCAACCTTATTGTTGCTATAGATTTACCTTACGCTATCTGGAATAATTTTAATAACATTTTTTAGAATAATTATGCAGTCTCTTTTTAGAATAAAGTCATTACGAAAAATAAAATCACGTTGTAAAACAAAAACAGTTATCCATGTCAGAATGATATTTAAACTTCATGTTACATAGATAGAAATAGACATAAACACATGTTAACTTTAAAAAATACCAAGGTCATCTGCTTCTATAACATATCAATAATACCATTTTATCATTTTCATTCATATTTAATTTTTAGATTTACCTTACGTTATCTATACCTGTCTTACGAGACTAGGGCCTCTTATTAGAATACAAATTCAATTTGGGCCTCAGACCCGAGAACAAGTTCCTGTACCTGTCTTACAAGCTAGCATTATATTTTGCTTTTTACGAATAACAATGGCACCCTCATTATACACCTGACTTAGTTCATGAAGAAAATGTCCTGATAATATGAGTACTGGACCCACTTTCTGGAGTTGACATTCCAGATGCCATTCATTCGTGCAACAGCATTGTAAGCAATATTAAACTAAGTTCTAGTTATGACACTGATCCAAGTACCAGAAATTTGGATGATATTGGACCAAGTCCAAACAAGCGGATGAAAAGAAAACGAGCAAGTTCTAAGGAACAAGTCGAATAAACTCCACAAGAGCATGAAGATAGTTTGTCTGAGCAAGAGGAGGAACTCAGTGGCTTGTGACCCAAAAAAAATCACATTACCAGATGATTTCAAGTGCGCTACAAAACTGAAAGTTTTTTTTGCGACTGTGTCTTCCAAATAAGCGTCATAAATGGGGCTTCAAGTTTTTGGTTTAGCTGATAATTTTGGTATTGCATATAATTTTGAATTGTATCCTGGTGCAGGCGATAATGTTATTTCTGACGGGTACCCGATTTAGGGGCGACTGGTAATGTTGTATCTCGTCTAATCCAAGACATTCCGGAATGTAAAAATCATATTGTATATTTTGACAGCGTTTATACAAGTGTGCCGCTAATGTTGTATTTGAAATCAAAAGGCATACATTCATTGGGAACCGTTCGATCAAATCGTCTGAAAAATCCGTTACCAGATTATAATCAAATGTCCAAAATGAAACGAGGTTTATCAAAAACTTGAATGCTGATATCACTATCGTTATCTGGAAAGACACTAAAAATGTTCACATGTTGACAACATATGGCGGATGTTGCAATAATTGATCAGGAATAGAATAGTTTCGATGACCGAGGTCGCTTGGTTCCTGCCCTCCGGGACATCCGAACGGGACAGGACTTTACGCTCGGTTTTACTGCCTTAGAAACCTGAGCCATCTTTTTTAATTTGTAATTTTGGACTTTCAATCCGATAGGAAAGCAGTGAGGACAAGAAGGAAGAATAAGGGTGAGAACAGATGAAGGATAAGGAAAAGGTGACCGGCAGCCCTTACCGAGCTCAGAAAATCGGAAGCCCAATATTAAGGAGACCATGGTAAGGGTGATAGCACCTCCTGGTTGTCACGGGGTACACATGATTGCTATATTTTAAACAAATTTACAAAAAATGATAGTGAAAAGTTCATCATGTTGTGACAATTTAGTACAGGTGACAAATTTTCGGACTTCAGCAATATTGCGACAACGCGTTTGGTGCTCACCTTGTTCTTTATGAATACCTGTTCATGCGACCAGAAAATTCGCATTCAGAAATGTAAATGAATATTTGCCTGTTAGAATAACAAATATTGTTGCTTTTATATTGTCTCAGTCTCGCTGAATTTATCGAGTCACAGCATTTGACTAGGTGGTATCAGAGTGCGTGTAGTTACTGTTATTTACCTGAATGTATTAAGAAATGTAATTGCTAAATCATGCTCCTTAGGATCAGAACTTGACAAGGTCATATTTTGGGATCGACTTGCCATCAACTTGAATCGCTTCTCCATTAGCATTAAAAACCATGTCGTTGTTTGGTGCTTTTCCTCAATTTTGTTTGCAACATCATGGCTCGGTGTAGCCACATTCAAACACGTGCTCATTTTTTCAAAATAACTTGGATTGGTAACATTTGCTTTCAGCCGGGGACATAACTTAAAAAGATCACCTTTATCTAACAAGAACCTGTTTTGTCGGCACTAAGGATCTTTCGTTAGCAGGCAGTTGGAATTTATTAAGTTTTTTGATCAAGGTAAAAATGGCGGCCACTGGTCAATCCCGTAAACTCATAAACCACTGCTTGTTTGTACCTACTCAATACCTCAACGCGCATAAATACAAGTACATGTGTGGCATGGTTGTAACAACTTTCAGATGCATCTTCCATAGTAGGTTGGCCCACTGTAGCTAAAAGAGCGCGATCCATACTGCAATTCTGTTTTAATTGACAGCTCGTCAATCAGTAGATTACCCTTATTTTCCACTGGTTAGAAACTTGCAATCTTTAAAAATTAACACGTAGGTAATGGTTTAACAAACTTTTTACGTTTCTAATAAAATTTACGTATATGTAGGCAGTTAACGTGCATTTCGTTCAGCGTGTGTTGCATGTCTAGTTGAATAAAAACATGCATCTAATTATTTTAATTAGAATTCGTACACATTGTGTTTGTTAAATTTTATAAGGTGCCATGTAACTGTATGGTAAATATGGTTAGTAAAAAAAACTATTATATTAAAGTTTGAGACGTTTGCTTTTTTATTTGTTTACTTTCCCGTTTACTTTTTCTTTTTACTTTAACTTCACCTTTACTGATTAAGATTAATCAAGAATGTGGTAATCACCTGCGTTGATGGGAAGTGGGATTCTAAAACACTTTAGTCATGCAAATTTAGTCATTTGGGATTTATAAAGCATACAAATCTAGATTTATTTCAACCTGAAGTAATATTACGCATCAATTTTTCAAACGCTGACTCAGAATGCAGCATTTCGTTATCTACAGTGTGTCCAATAATAAGGTATTCTTACTCCATTAATTACTTACAACATTAATAATTATTCATAGTGTTTAACGTTACTAACATTAGCTTTAAGGTGTTTCTGTTTATAATTAATTATGGGTTGTGTAATAAACTTTGTTATTGTAGAAATTTTCTTTTAATTTTATTGTATAATGTTGTACTTGTTTATTACATATTTAAAAACAAGTTGACGCCCGAGTATTTATTAATTATTTTCAGAAAGAAGCAACCCCGATTTTAAAGCGATCATATCTAAGTACATGTAAATACCTTTTGGTTAATAAGGCAAATCGACAATTTTATGAACTTGGCCCACTTAAATCTACAACTGAGCGAAAAGCACCAAAGCTTCTTGTTATTAAGCAAACTGTTAAGTAACTAAAATTTGTAGCCATGGGTGTAGAAGTATACGTATAAGAACTGTAGGATTCGTACAAGAATTTAAAAAGTATTTAAAATGGTAACACACTCGGCATCTCAACCACTATTGACCTTCAGTTGCATTAGATTAAACACGTCATCCAGCATACCAGCTTTATTTTCATACCCTAACTTTTTAAGCAAGGTATTTATTTCTGTCACATATACGCTCAATGACAGATTTCCTCATACTTTTGAGTGTGTGTTTTGTGTTTGTGTTTGTGTTTGTGTTTGTGTTTGTGTTTGTGTTTGTGTTTGTTTGTGTTTGTGTCCGTGTCCGTGTCCGTGTCCGTGTCCGTGTCCGTGTCCGCGTCCGTGTCCGTGTCCGTGTCCGTGTCCGTGTCCGTGTCCGTGTATATGTCCGTGTCCGTGTCCGTGCCAGTGTCCGTGTCCGTGTGCGTGCCAGTGTCCGTGTCCGTGTTCGTGTGCGTTAGCGTGTTCGTGGTCGTGTTCGTGTTCGTGTTTGTGTTCTTGTTCATGTTCGTGTTTGTGTTCGTGGTCGTGTTTGTGTTTGTATGTTTGTTCTTGGTGCAGCGAATTTGTTTCTGCAATTTTGGTGGGGTGGATCAGCTGTTCCTTCTAAGTCCATATCCATCATACCAAAAAGCGTAATGACCGTCTGCATGCCTTGTGAAAGACGGAATATGCATCCACCATTTGATCAAAGGTGTCAACGCCACCTTTGGTCTAATTATATAGTTGAATTATTTCGGATAGTTTAATTACTACAAGTATGCGTTCTCAACACTAAAGTATTTTGATTGTCGAGTACAGAGTGAGATGATATAATTTGATTCGTTTGTGACAGAAATGGCGGAGGACTTTCCCTATTATTTTTTCTGAGAGTACCCACGATGGTTAAATTGTAGTCAGCACGAATTTTGTCAGCCAAAGGGATAGAAATAAACCAATTGTTTATAGTCAAATTGCTTCCTGTTCCGTGAATGTGTTCTGTCAGCTTTTTTTTACATAACAATGTTGAAGAGAAGATTTTTTTGGCCTGTTTTCTTTGCCGATATGTGGAATAATAGTTACCGTGCGTGAATCACACACAGTTATAACTTTTATTCCATACTTGTCAGGTTTTGATGCAATGTAAACTCTAAAAGGACAATTGCCTTGAAACTTCAACAATTGTTCGTCAATTGTACAATAATTGTTATTAGTACAGTATCTTGTAGCGTGATAAATAAACATTTCCATACATTATGTACTAGAGAAAATTTATCTTGCCGGTTTCTTATGGTTTTGTTGTCAAATCTAAGGCAAGCTACCGGAAATCTAATCCTAGCTCCACTTATTATGCACATCGCCTCTAGTTCATATTTTGACAATATCTCTGCCGTAGTCAAACGGTTCTTTTACACCTTGATGTATAAAGCAGTCCTATGAGATCAAAAATTTAATTGACGAACCCAGAGTTATCAACATACTTCTCTTTTTGTCATTGTATTTTCACATTTGTTTGCAAAACGGTAATATCTGTAATATCCGTACCAAAAAATAACTCTATGCAATAGCGGCATCTCTTTTTCCTCTTATTACTTTTTCTGAAAGCTGTTGTTCTCTCTCATCTTCTTCACTTTCATCCACTGAGTAGGTGCTATGTCTGTCGGCCTGGATTAAGACATTGACATCGGTAATCAGTGCCGTTATTATCCGAATCAGGTTCATTGTCAAGTTCGTAAATTTATCAGAATAACGTTTCTTCAAAGTTTGGATTATACGGTCGGATAGCCATTTAAATTATTGCGTTATTCATAATCTCTGGAATAAAAAAACAAGCAATGTTTACCTGGGGTTATCCGTCACCCCAAACACAAACATACAAACATACACACACACACACACACACACACGCACACGCACACGCACACGCACACGCACACGCACACGCACACGCACACGCACACGCACACGCACACGCACACGCACACGACACCACGACACGCACACGCACACGCACACGCACACGCAACGGACACGCACACGCACACGCACACGCACACGCACACGCACACCACGCACGCACGCACACGCACACCCACACGAACACGCACACGCACACCCACACGCACGTACACACGCACACGCACTCGCACGCGCACACGCACGCGCACACGCACGCGCACACGCACGCGCACGTCCACGCGCACGCGCCACACACCCACACACACACACACATGCACGCACGTACGCACGCGCACACACATGCATGCACTCACGCTTACACCTACACGCACACACATACACACACACACACAGGCACAGACACAGACACAGGCACAGGCACAGGTACAAGCACAAGCACATGCACAAGCACAAGAACAAGCACAAGCACTGGCACAGACCCAGACACAGGCACAGGCACAGGCATAGATACAGACACAGATACCGACACAGACAGACACAGGTACAGGCACAGGCACTGACACACACGCACACACACATACGCAGACGCAGACGCAGACGCAGACGCAGGCGCAGACGCAGACGCAGACGCAGACGCAGACCCAGACGCAGACGCGGACGCAGACGCAGGCGCAGAGGCATGCGCAGGCGCAGACGCAGGCGCATACGCAGACGGGGAGGCAGACGCAGACGCAGACGCAGACGCAGACGCAGACGCAGACGCAGACGCAGACGCAGACGCAGACGGACGCAGACGCAGACGCAGACGCAGACGCAGACGCAGACGCAGACGGAGAGGCAGACGCAGACGGAGAGGCAGACGCAGACTCAGACGCAGACGCAGACGCAGCCGCAGACGCAGACACAGACACAGACACAGATTCAGACATAGACGCACGCACGCACGTACGCACTTTAAACTCAAATGAATGTAGCCAAGTCGGCGATGTTGCGAATTCACGTACAAAGTAGTAGTAAATATTTTAATTTCTTTTGGGGTAACGCATAACCCCACTAAGCATCTTTTTAACCTAGCATCCATGTGTTTATTAACGTCTTCTATCTGACATGAAGTTTTGAACGTCTACCTTCAATAGATTAGTGTTTTTGTTTTTTACAATGTTGCCTATTTTCGTTACGAATGTATTAAAAAACGGGATACATAGTTTATACTAAAAAAAAACAGCGTCACGCGGTGTTTCCAAGCGGTCACCATCCAAGTATTGACCGCGGCCTACGTTGCTTAATTTCGGTGATCGGACGAGAACCGGTATTTTTAACGTGGTATGGCCGTTGCCTTTGTTAAATCTCGTTCTTTATTTTCTCATATGAGTGATGTTTATGCATTACGAAGTACGAAAGAAGTAAATCTTCATACCACGGATCACAGTATAGACAGCCGTAATGAAACTCAGTTGTCACCTACAGCATAGTGATCTAACCTGCAACATGGTTGTCATCCGCCGTTTCGAGTCTAAATGTACTCTCTCTAACTCATAGTTGTAGTGACTTTAGTAGAGTCACTAGATCTCTCTTAGTGAATCCATGAAATTTGCTATGCTAAGTTAATTGACTATAATTACCACAACATTACTAGATAAATAATGTTAAACAACTTATATTTTGTTAATTAATAGAGGGTTTACGCATTTACACTTGCGCGTATTTAAAAGAGATTTCTACAAATAACAATGCCGATTTAATTCTTCTTTTTAAATACGAAAGTATCAAAAATATAAGAATGGTTAAATTCGATGCCTGCTCCTTTAATATATTATGTTTAATAATGTTGAAAGAAAAAAGAAAAGGAAAGCAAAATGTTTTATTCCCTCCCCAGAGGGAGGGCAGACTGCTTGAAGTTTCCACATTCCTTCAGTCACAGCGAATGGATTTTCAGCATACATTCATACATTACGTATAAATGCATGGATGGGTACGATAGGATCGGAAGCAATGGAGTTAGGGTTCTGAGGGGGAAGGTATTACCTCAGCATGCGCTTAAATAGCCGCACATGATGTGCGTATACGCGGATATCATTCAGGCAATTTTTATTAAATGTATACAAGTGGGCTATGAAATGGATAAGAAACCTGTCAATGCATGAGATTAATAGACGCTATAGGCAACCAACTCGGATTTTTGTTTCAAATAATTTAATAACATGGCTGTGAAAGTAATAACTAAATTGTTTGATGTCAAATTAGTAACCCTTTTAGTCTTTGTATTATTATTACCATCACATCTGCCTTGGTGGTGGAATGGTTAGAGTGCTTGCTTTTCACTCGAGCGGCGCGGGTTAAAACCTTACCGAGTCAGCGGTTCTTATAAAACGTAGAATATCCAAAATCACTCCTTTTCGGATAAAAAGTAAAACTGTAAGTCACATGGCAATACGATGTTTGACCTGTTAAGGATCCATAACTAAAGATGGAATTCCTTCAGTGTCAAAACTCTAGTGACGGGTAGTGCTAATAACCATTAGAGGTTGATACGCATAGAGATGCCTGACATTTCCGATTGTGTTTAGATGTTGGTCCACAAATACAAAAAAAAATTATTACCATCAAATTGTGATTTTTTAACACAACTATGTAAAAAGAAAACGTTAAAATATTAAGACGGTATCAGTATGGTAATACTTTAAGAACCGTACCAGATTTGTTTTCAACAAAATATCAAGATAGGCCCACTCCTTGTATTAGGACAGTCCAAAGCATTGTTAAAAGATTCATATGGCATGGACGCATAATGCAGGGTTCGGCATAGGAATGTTACCATTTTTAACACTAAATATTTATTGAACGGAACACAATACATTTTTTATTCTCATCATAAATTGATCTACATACCTTTGGATTTTATGTCAGTAGTGGCAGTTAAAAAATGGATAGCTGGACTTTGCAATCAAAAATTTTTGTTGTCGAAAAATTTGTAAATTTGCATTCAATTACTGCAGTACAACGTGCGTTTCGTGCAGAATTTGGAGATCGAGGAAGAGGGGATATACCATCTCGGCTGACCATTCGCAGATGGATCAGGAAATGCCAAGATGAAGGGCCTGTTCGCAACAAAAAAGGAATGGGTCGCAGAAGATCTGTCAGAAATGCAGAAAATATTGAACGGTTGAGAAATGTATTTGAGCACAGTCCTAAACGTTCCGTAAAAAGGCATTCCTTAACTCTCAATATTTCTGAAAGAAGTCTTCGAAGAATTTTGCAATTGGATCTAAATTCCCATCCATACAAAATGCAAATTGTTCAAGAACTGAATGCACGTCACAAACAAAATAAACTGCAATGTTGTCAGAATATTCTCAACGCCATTGACATCAATCCTCAATGTCTGACGAAACCAATTTTTATTTATCAGGATTTGTCCTAAACAGAATTATCGCTATTGGTCTGACAGAAATCCTAGGGAAGATCATGAAAAACCACTGCACAGTCCAAAGGTAGTTGTTTGGTGTGCTGTTGGATCAAGGGAATCATCGAATCTTACTTTTTGGAAGATGTTAATGGTCGATCAGTAACGGTAAATTCAGTGTATTATGTTGAGATGTTGATAAATTTTCTGCAACCAGAGCTACATCAGCGAGGAATCGAGAATGTTTTTCCAGCAAGACGGAGCCACCGCTTATACCGCCCGCCGATCGTTAGAAACTTTACGTAAAATGTTCCCAGGATGTTTGATTTCACGTTTCGGCGATATCCCTGACCAGCGTGCAGTCCAGACCTGACAGCTAGGGATAATTTTCTCTGGGGCACCTTAAAGAAAGAGTGCTCTCCGTAAGAATTATCAACTTAAACGAGTTAAAAACAGTATTACTGCCGAAATTGAAGTTATCCCTGGGGAAACATTACGAAGAGTTATGGTAACTTTCCGCAACGTCTTCAATCTTGCATAGCAGAAAATGGTGGTCATGTGAAAGATTGTATCTTTAAGTGATAAAATCCAAAGATATGTAGATTAATTTATGATAAGAATAAAAAATGTATTGTGTTTCGTTCAATAAATATTTAGTGTTAAAAATGGTAACAGTGCTATGCCGAACCCTGTATATTCCCAAAAAAACACCAGTGATGTGTGACTGAAGAATTAAAATTACATATTTTATACTGTGTTGAAGAAAAAGCAATAATATCGATTCCAGAAATAGGAAGACATTTTAATGTACGAAAAGATTTTGTATTTAAAACGTTGAAAGCGTATAAATTTCCCAATCACCAACAATTATTTGAGAAGGACAAAGTTAAAAGAACAGAATTTTGTGAAACTATGTTTAATTTGATGAACGAACACGAGGATATTTTAGAGAAAATAGTTTTCACCGATGAAGCAAGTGAAGTGAATTCTCAAAACTTCTGGTGTCTATCGTAATTTCCTAGTCCCTCACATTTCCCTGTTAACCTTATTCCTTCTTATTCTGTTCCTTAGATGTTTTGTACATGGTACAACCATGTACAAAACTTAACCCGCACTCAGTGCTCGCAAAAAAAATGTATGGCTAGGAATAGTTAATACTAGGCTTATCAGTCCATATTTTATTGATGGAAACTTCAATTCCCCAAAATTTTTAGAACTGGTAAGACATCAGATCGTGTCGGCAATAGAAAATTACAACGTCTTTGTACCATGGTTCGAAATGGATGAGGCACCACCAATTCCACAAATGCCGTAACAAACTTTTTAAACGGCAGGTTTCCAGGATCGTGGATAGCCAAGTACAGCTCTGTGCTTTGCGCACCGCATTCTGCAGACTTGTCGCCCAATGACTTTTTACTGTGGTGGTTACCTAAAGTAAAAAATTTATAATAATGTCCAGATGAAAAATATAAACGAATTAAAAGATCGCATACGTACCAAGTGTAATGAATTGAATCCTGACTTTCTCAGAAATACTGTATGTGCTTTTCGAGATTGGTTAGCTTATTGTTTAGAATTGGAAAGTATGTAATCATTTCGAACACTTGTTGTAACTGGTTTGATAATCAAATAACTTGCGTTTTATTCACAAACATAACCACTAACTGTTAGAAAACGAATTAGCTTAAATGGAGGAGTTATAAAAATACGTTGCGTGTAATGTTGGTTGCCTGCAGCTTCTACATTCCCAATCCATTGACGCGTCTTTTTTTAAGCATACGTAGCCCATATGTGAATTTAAATTGAAATCCCTGAATTCGTATAAGGAAAACCCCTAAAAAATCTCATACAAGGTAGACGGTAACAGGGATCGAACCCATAACCTCCCGAATGCTAGGCAGACTACCACAGATCCAACTAGTTCCCTAATAAGTTGAAAACGTTTAGTTCATTACCAGTTAAATTACTGTTTAGTGTTTATTAACCAAAGCTTAGTAATAAAAAGCATTACATTTAAATTAGTGTATGTTTTTAATTTATTTTACACTCCACCTTTGAGTCGGAATATGGTACTAAAAAGTTATTTTGTTTCATAAATCTATTGTTATAAATTTTAGTAAAAAAATCTATAAAAAATGTAGTCTTAAATCTTTTAAATTCGATGTGATCTGTCAATAAACTACAAAGAAAAGAATAAAAAAATATCAACAATGAATCCCTGAGGAGAAAAGATTTAAGTTGGTGTAAACTAACAAAATTGAGAGAGAAAAAAAAGCTAAGCACTCCCAATAGAGAACGTCACTCAAATTTGCTGATAATGACAGATTTGCGTTTAGAAACTCCGATCGTTTACTTTTTCCTAAAAGTCACACATCGAATTTCGTAAATTGAACAACCCTTCATCAGCAAGATTTATAATCAATCAATACGTCTTTTTCTGGTAAAAATAAACTAACGTAAGATTTTAATCATAATCTTAAGGAGAAGCTTATAATTAAGTCTTGATAATTCGCTTAAAATTTATGTTAATTAATATGAATGGAGGTACTTAATTATCTTCGTATTTGAAAGTAAAAGAAAAAGCGTAACTGCATGAATAATTAAACTATAAATCAGCTGACGTAGCCGTAAAACTTGCTTAAAGGTATGTAAGCGTTCACAGGAGCACGGAGTTACGACATTTTTAAATCCTCAAAGGACTACCCGGAGATCGTAACTACTTCTCATCTCATTTGGGACTTAGACATTCTCGAGATATCACGTTTTCGTTTCATAAAACTGTTAACAGATTTAAAAAAAAATTACCCTGACATGATGCTCGTTTCTATAAAAAACTTCGGGTGTGAAATCATCACAACGTCTTATTTGACATATTCTTGTTTCAGTTGCAGACTCGCATTTCACATTTAGATTTGATCTTCTAGTTGACAACCCGGAACCGCAATCGCTACTACATGACGACCATTTCGAAAAGATCGGTTGACAAGATGGTGGTTCTTCTACTAAACAAAGATATGGTTATCGTTAATTTTGCGTGTTGTATATATTACCTGTCTGACTATCGCACATCCACTCACGACAGCATTGTCCTGGAACTTCCACTAATCTGGGATGCTTACACGTTCCTTTAGGAGATATGCGTTCTTGCGGGCAAAGGGATGAACAACCGTAAGTACCGTTCTGTAACAAAAATAAATCATATTAAAACCTACCCTTGCGAGCAGTGACCGTTTGCGTCGGACGTACAATAATATTATTCTACAGAGGACCGACCAATGTTGATTTACCTTAATTAAAGCTAAATGCAAATTTAGTTATAAATCTACTGTTTTCTTCAGACACCTGTTGTATGTGTAGAGAATATTAATTAAACTTAATTAAAACGTGTAAATTATTATACTTCTCAGTAAATTCTTAAAAATAAATCCTTTTGAAAAGGAGAAGCACTTCACATTTTAGATATCTATCAGAAATTGATTTTACATACTCGCCCTTTGGTTTAAACTTTTTACATTTACGAATCCCTTATGAAAGATAAAATTAGAGCAAAGATACTGAATTTAAGAACTTTAAGTATGTATCCATTAAAATTTAAAATTTTATAAAAACTATGTCTAGAATACAATATCAGGTGAAGATATCGCTGAGGTGTAAAGAATTTAGTTGGAAATGCAGAAGTGAAGCAGTATTTGAACTATGACGAAGCTACATGTTATGTTCTATACACAAGTACTTATTTCTTCATTACAGTAATTTTTTATAGTTTAGTCACAGTAATTTTATTTTCTGGTAAATTTGGGATTATAGGTGTTACTAATTCAAATTAATTCGCAGTATCATCCGCTGTTTTGAGGAAAAAATAAGTTAATTCACGGTTTCATGGTTGAATTAAAACAACTAACGATTTGATTTGTAGTTTGGTCAAATTAATTCACGGTATTTGGATCAAATTCGCGAATTAATTAGCCATTTTCAATTTCATCATTATTAGGGGAGACCGGGGTTGGTTGTTACAGGGGCAGGTTGTTACAATTGATTTGAAATACGCGCCGAAAACACTAGCGCTCTATTATCAATAGCCATACGTTCAGTACAATAAGCGTGACCTTCGGCTGAAGATACATCCAAATCGACAGTGTCTCCTTCGAGAAAATTTGATTTATGTGTTTTTTGGTAAGTGTTAGTAATTATTTTTGTTGAGACAAGTTGTTTTATTATCGCTAATGTGAAAATAATAGCAAGTGTAACGGACCCAGCAACGCCTAATAGTTAGGCATCCCAACATACACATATACATACACATACACTAAGTTGTACAGACGTTACCAGATGGCACCACACGTTAAAAGTCGTAGATGGAAACATAATCTTACTTGGTTATAATCTTACGCACCTGCCATACCAGATCATCCTCAGTCCGGATCGCTTCTTTTAGTAAGAACGAATTGAACTGAACGACCATCACGGGATCTAACCGTAAGAAGTAGGACCCGTATTACTGTTTACGAGAATTAGTGCTTCGGGGACGCTTCCTCTGAACACCTTCCGGCCAAACCCCGGCCACAGACGCGAGTATTCACCGCTTCCTTCGCGAGTGCTAGTGAGTGCTACAACCTAAGACTTTTGTTAGGACTATGACATCTTGTAACAACTTTTAATCTTTTGGATTATTATACCAGTGTAAGTGTTTGTAGAATAAATTACTACCTCCTACCAGCCTTACAAGTGTCGCCCAACGAAACAAAAGGAAAAAAAAACTCTCAAGCAAAATTGAGACAAGAAGTAAATCGAGGAAAATGGCGGAAGCAACAGCCCCAGTTCAAATATCAATGGAACAACTACAGAAACTCATTGAGACAATCGGGGTAAAAATGCTTCCAGGAAACACGGCAGAGGGATCACTCACGAAATGCAAAACGCGGTTCAACGGAAAAACCGACGTCCACGCCTTCATCGACGCCGTGTGCATTTTTAAAGAATGTGAGGCTGTTTCATATGAGAATGCAGTGAAGGGACTCCCGATGCTGTTAGAAGAGCCTGCGTTAACTTGGTGGCAAGGCGTGAAAGATACCACCCCTACATGGGCCCAAGCGGTGCAAACGCTTAAAGCCACGTACGGACCGGACCAACCCACGCACGTGCTTCTTAGAGAATTCTTCTCTAAAGAACAAGAGGAAAACCAGGTAACGGAACTCTTCATCGCGGAAAAACGTGCTATAATTGCGAAGCTTCCGAAAGCGACAAGACCTATTGAAGAATTCCAGGTAGATATGGTCTACGCTATCCTAAACCGGAGAACTAGAAAAGCAGTACCTCGTACAAAATTCAGTACGTTTCACGAACTCCTAGACGAACTCCGGAAACTTGAGCACATTACAAAAAACGAAACAAAGAGCCAACCTATCGGAAATTTGGTAAGCAAGAAACTGAGGTGTGCGTATTGCCGAATACCTGGCCATTCAAAGGACGAATGCCGAAAAAAATCAAGGCTGAAGCCGTGGCACCTCAGAAACAAAACGCTGCCCCCACGCCAAAACCAACTGTCAGCTGCTTCGGGTGCGGTGAACCTGGTGTAATTAGAAGCAACTGCTCCAAGTGTGCGACATCAGTGAAAGACGCCGGATTTTTTCTCGTGAACGCGGAAACTCACGACGTCTCGAGCGCGAGACCGGTCGTTACAATTCGCGTTGGTGACTCTGTGGGTGGTGCATACCTTGACACCGGAGCAAAACAAAATGTCGCAGGAAAGACATTGTATGAACATTTACAAAGACTTAAAAATGTGTTCACCCCGCAGGACGTAAACGTAATACTCGCGGACGGTGAAGCACGCCCCCAGCAAGTGCTAAAAACTACAGTGGATGTGCGACTCATGAACCGGGTAATTAAAACAGATTTTATTGTACTACTAAGTGCGCAAAATAGAACCCTCTTAGGCATAGACTTCATGCGTAGTGCTAAACTCGTCTTAGATACCGCTGCCAACCAATGGAGCTTTGCCGACCAACCGGGAGAGTGGCACACCTTTAGACCCGAACCCACCCTTGGGTTCCTGCCGAAACCATACCAGCTGACTCAGATCAGTCTTTACGTCCACCGGCCAACTCCGATCCGACCCGAATTAGAGCCCAACGATCCCAGAGCACTGTCACAGAAGATGCAGACCTTGTTCGGTCTCGAGACGCCTCCACGAAGAACAACGCCAGCTCCACGAGACCCGGACATTACAAGAACAATCGACGAAATATTCGCGGACGCACTCTCACCGTTCTCGGACCTACCACCTCCCCCGAGTGGAGCAATATTCCCGCACTCGCCCAAGAAAAAGAGGCCACGCACGATCAGCTTACAAATGATTGAAATCGAAGACCTGGCTCCAAGGGCAGACGAAGCCACCGCCCTTGGGCAGACCGACAAAGCAAAGCTTTCCACCCTCCTAAACAGACACTCTCGCACATTTGCAGCAGGGGGAGAAGCCACGCCACACACTGAACACCGAATCGACACCGGTGATCACATACCACTAGCCTTGCCGCCATACCGAATGACACCCGCCAAACAAAAAAAACTCAAAGGCGAGGTCGACAAGATGCTCCTTGAGGGAATCATCGAGGAATGCGAGTCCGCTTGGGCTGCCCCAGTGGTAATGGTCCCAAAACCGAATGGAGAACTAAGAGTCTGTGTCGATTACCGAAAGTTGAACAGTATCACCTCCGGCGACCATTATCTCCTCCCGCGGATGGATGATCTCCACGCCGCCAAGGCAGCTGTCCTGTCTACTATGGATTTGCGAGCCGGCTACTGGCAGGTACCAATTCGGGAACGCGATAAAGACAAGACTGCCTTCATTACCCCTTTTGGCCTATACCGATTCAACCGTATGCCCTTTGGACTACGAAATGCTCCAGCAACCTTCCAACGGCTAATCGACCGGTTTCGAGCGGGATTATCGGGAATAACAGTTCTGGCTTATCTAGACGATATTATTGTGTTGTCAGAATCACAGGACAAACATTTTGAAGACTTAGATATAGTATTCTCGCGATTGAACAGTTTTAAACTCAAACTCCGGAGAAGCAAGTGTGTGTTTTTCGGCGAACGCGTGCAATACCTTGGGCACATCCTGACCAATAACGGCCTACACGTCAACCCGGAAAAGGTCGCCGCTATCACCAACTTGCCGGAACCTCGCGACACAAAACGCCTTTTATCCTTTCTACAAATATGCTCATGGTACAAAAGATTCATAGAAGGTTACGCCGCCATCTCCCGTCCACTGTCGGCACTCATGAAGAAAAACGCAGAGTGGAAATGGGGAGAAGAACAACGCATGCCTTCCAGACGCTAAAAAGTAAGCTGTCCACTGCACCAATTCTGCGACAGGCAGACACAAAACTAAATTTTGGCATTAAGACTGACGCCAGCGGTTACGCAATTGGCGCAGTCCTATCCCAAGGGGAAACTACAGATGAACGTCCGGTTGAATACGTGAGCCGTCTCCTCACCTCAGCAGAAAAAACTACAGCACCACGGAGCGGGAAGCACTAGCCGTAGTTTGGGCAGTAGGAAAATTCCGTGGTTACATCGAAGGGCGCCCAGTGACGCTCCTCACAGACCATCAACCCCTTAAATGGCTAATGTCACTCAAGACGCCTACCGGCAGATTGGCCCGTTGGGCCCTAATATTACAACCATACGACCTCATAATCAAGTATACACCGGGAAAACATAACGTAGTCGCTGACGCGCTATCCAGACCGCCATGCGAAACACATGAAGTCTTCGCGTGCGAAATCTGTTCCGTGTCTATTGACATCCCTCGCAGGTCCGCCCAAGATATCCGGGAGAACCAACTGAAAGACAGAGAAATAGAAAAGATTATAAAAAGCTTCGAAACAAACGGAGCTGATCTCGGAAGTTGGACGTCCAAGGGATATCTAATGAGCCAAGGTGTTCTATACAGATACGCACCAGAGGCAGACTCAGAGAACGCGCAACAAATAGTCCCACAACATGAATGGAAAACTATCCTAGCCGACCATCATGATGCCCCCACGGCGGGGCACTATGGAACCGAAAGAACATTCCAAAAGATAGCACAAAGATACTATTGGACCGGTATGCGTCGCTTTATCACTGACTACACGAAAACTTGTCCAGACTGCCAGAAATTCAAGCCAACCAACCTGAAGCCCGCCGGCCTTCTCCAAACGCCAGCATCAACGAGACGCTTCGAACAGTTAGCAGTAGACTTGTTCGGACCTCTCCCGCAAGCAACCACGGGTCACCGGTGGATACTCATTGTCGAAGATGTCACCTCCAAGTGGGTTGAACTATTCCCGATCGAACGGGCTGACGCTATTACATGCGCTCAAACGCTCATCAACGAGGTCTTCCTAAAGTTCGGCACACCACGCCGCCTCCTAAGCGACAATGGCACACAGTTCGTAAGCGCAGTAATGCAGCATGTGATCCACTGTCTAGGGAAGTACTCACTCCAATGTACCACCCGCAAGCAAATCCTGTAGAACGAAGAAACAGGGACTTGAAAACGCAATTAGCAATACTAACCATGCAACAACAAGCAGCCTGGCCCACGTTTCTAGCAGCCATTCGGTTCGCAATGAACACAACCAAAAGCGAATCCACCCAAACTACAGCCGCCTATTTAACATTTGGTAGAGAACTCAGAACGACAGACGACGTTACTCGCGACCAAAGATCTATCATACAGACAGAGAACTTCATCCCAGAAATCACTCCGTTCCTAATGCAGCTAACCGGAAGTATCCGAGAAGTTCGATTGCAACAAGAGGCAAAACAGGAGCAACGGAAGAAATATGCTGATAGAACTCGCCGAGAGGCACCCGATCACCAGCCTGGCGACTTAGTCCTTATTAAAACTCACATCCTGAGCGACAAAACAAAGGGAACGACGAATAAATTCGCACCCCGCCGAGATGGCCCGTACCGAGTACTTCAGAAGAAGTCAGCCACAACGTACGAAATAAGCCATAAAGAAGGCGGCGAACTAGTAGGAACCTACCACACATCAGTCATCACCCCATATTACGGCAACACTGAAGAAGTACCCAACGCACCAATCAGGAAAAGGGGACGACCGAGAAAAGTAAACCGTAACACACCTAATCCTGAATCCTCGTCGGGACGTCATAAGGATTCAGAGGGGAGTGTGTAACGGACCCAGCAACGCCTAATAGTTAGGCATCCCAACATACACATATACATACACATACACTAAGTTGTACAGACGTTACCAGATGGCACCACACGTTAAAAGTCGTAGATGGAAACATAATCTTACTTGGTTATAATCTTACGCACCTGCCATACCAGATCATCCTCAGTCCGGATCGCTTCTTTTAGTAAGAACGAATTGAACTGAACGACCATCACGGGATCTAACCGTAAGAAGTAGGACCCGTATTACTGTTTACGAGAAGTAGTGCTTCGGGGACGATTCCTCTGAACACCTTCCGGCCAAACCCCGGCCACAGACGCGAGTATTCACCGCTTCCTTCGCGAGTGCTAGTGAGTGCTACAACCTAAGACTTTTGTTAGGACTATGACATCTTGTAACAACTTTTAATCTTTTGGATTATTATACTAGTGTAAGTGTTTGTAGAATAAATTACCACCTCCTACCAGCCTTACACAAGTTGATAAATTTTCTGAAGAAACTTATGCATGTAAGTAATATATTTCTTGGTTATTTGATCTAATTAAATTTGCGGTTAGGAAGATATGATTTATTTTGTTTTAACAAGTCGGTTGGGGTAGGTTGTTACAATGTCAGCGGGGCTGGTTGTTACACTGTAACAACCAACCCCAAATGATATTTTATACGCTATAAATATTAATTAGATCATTTAGCATAAAAATATGAATTGTCAAATATTTTATTTAATTCACAGTGCAATGAGAAACTACAAGCGGAAAACTGAGAAAGGAAAAGTACCAACTGAGGTATTCCGTGCAGCTGCAAAAGAAGTACTGGAAAATGGAAGATCAATTCGAACTGCTGCAGAGCAATATTCTATAAATTTTATGACGTTACATAGATACTGCAAAAAAATTAAAAATAAAGGTAAGTACATATTATTTTTATAACCAATGATCCACTTTATTAGTCGACTTCCGGTTTCCTGCGACAAATTCAAAAAATATAATAATTTTGTCCATCTTTCGAAAATTTTGAAGATCTTGTTATTGTTGCAGGACCTAATGAACCGGATCCTATGGTCGGATATGTAAGAAATAGACAAACGCTACCTGATGTTTTAGAAGCTGAACTCGCAAATTACTCAGTGAGTGGAATGTTCCAAAATGTACTTTGGCCTGTCGGCTAAAGAAGTCCGGAGGTTGGCCTTTGAGTTCGCTATTAAAAACAACCTTCCAGTTCGTCAAGCTTGGCAAGGAACGTCAATGTTGATTGGTTATCCGGATTTCTTAAGCTGTAATGCCCCCCTATTACGTTTTTAATTAAATGATTATTATTTACGCGCCTTCTGGTTTGGTAACCCAACGCGGTTTTATTTTGCCTCGGCTTTGCTCAATCGTGTTTATAATTTATTATAAACGGGGTGTGGTTCGTCTTAACTAGTGGGCGGACACTGTCACCTTAAATAAATATCTTAAAGCGTTTTAAAACGTATATTAAATAAATTTAACAATATAAAAAAACTGGTATTAATAACAACTCAAAATGTATTTGTGCTTCTTGGTCCTGGCGGCTCCTCACACTCGTTCTCCTGGTGGGCGGCTATTTACTGTGTGCGTAGTCGCTTCTATGAACAGAGATATTATTTTAATCTACTCCTTACGTAGTAGGTAAAATTTATGTTACGGTCCTGTATTTACAGAAGCTAGTACCGTTACTTTAAATAGTTTCGTTCAACGGCGCCAGTGTAACGACCTCGGACGGAGAAAATCGATATCGTTCTCGGCCTATACGCATGGCATAATCATTTATTCTTCAGTAACTCTGGAGCGCTGAAGCGAGTATGTCGTACTCCCAGGAAATAATACACGCGAAATGCGCGTATGCAAATGTGAGAACTCGGGACTATCTTTCTTTAATTCTAACCGGTTTGATTAGGCAATTAGATTATTTATTTAACGGAATTAATTACGGATTTCTATACTAAGTCTAATTATCTACAATCAATCAAGGGAACAAAATATTTGATATTAAAACTACTCTAAAACGACTTTAATAGGTTTAAGGTAAATATTGGATAATTTACGTACTATCTAATTTATTTACAAACGATCTCACACTAGGTGTTTGCGATGGTTATATTGACTACCAATTTATACAACCGATTTCGGGTGTACTCTCCTGCGATTAAAAACACCGTGTACGGTTATTGTGTTTGTCTGTATGTATTGTATGTATGAGTTTCGAGCGGGATCTCAGTAATACTCAGAAGACGTAGGCGACGGCCTGTCTTAAACGGATAGACTAAGAGAAAGGTCGCAGGTCTTTACAGCCTTGTAACAACCCTTCACCCTCAAGTGTTTGCGATGTGACGTCGGGGGTTACCCCTGCGTGGCACTCTCGGTGTTAGTGTACTTTGTATTTGCGAGTGACGTCGGGATCTACCCTTCGTGGCACTCTAGGTGTTATGTATTGCAGTGACGTCGGATCTACCTTCGTGGCACTCTAGGTGTTAGTGTACTTGGTATAACTCCTGGAGACTCAGCCCGGCGTTATTTACGTTCTGTAGTGTTTGATTGTAAATTGTCAGATTTTATAACTTTACAACTTACGTGTCTATCAATGGCCGTACAGGATTAAACTTTAGGTTGCCCGGTGCGAGGTGGTGCGCGTTATCACACGATCGCTATGGACTCTTCGACGGTGAATAACAGGTCGGTGCTTACACGAAGCAAACGGTACGGTGGCGGCTGCTGGATATCGGCTTGGCTTGAATCTACTTCGATTCATCCGCTGTGATTAGCAGGTCGGTGCTTACACGAAGCAAACGGTACGGTGTCGGCTGCTGGATATCGGCTTGGCTTGAATCTACTTCGATTCATCGATTTCTTGGCGGTGATTAGCAGGTCGGTGCTTACACGAAGCAAACGGTGCGGCGGCGGCCACTGGTTTCTGGAACGGCTTGACTTGAATCTACTTCGATTCCCTCGATTTCTTGGCGGTGATTAGCAGGTCGGTGCTTACACGAAGCAAACGGTGCGGCGGCGGCTACTGGTTTCTGGAACGGCTTGACTTGAATCTACTTTGATTCCTCGATTCACTAGCGTCGCGGGTTTATAAAGGTGCATCTGTGGGCGGCTTCGCGGCTACTGTGCGGGGGATGCCGTTATGCGATTGGTTGTAATCGTTCTGACGTGCAAAAACTTACTGGTTTTTTAGAAATACACGTCAGCGGTGATTAATAAATTATTCGTTGTGCAATATCGCGTAAACTTTTGAAATTTTAGATATAGGATGGTCCGCAAATAATTTATTCTAAAACACATACGTAAAGGACGCTGGTTCTTTACAAAGCGACATCCGACTCTATCTATACGAACTCCCGAAGCAACCAGTCTCAGCAGAGCAACTAGTTTTAATCGGGAGAACGTAACAAAATTCTTTAATCTTCTTGGCGAAGTAATGGACAGGCATAAATTTGAATGTCAAGATATTTACAATGTAGATGAAACCGGCATCACAACTGTACAAAAACCAGATAGGATAATAGCCAAGAAAGGTGTGAAACAAGTAGGATCTGTGACATCCGGTGAAAGGGGTACTTTGGTCACCCTAGCTTTAGCTGTAAGCGCTAGTGGAAATACAATTCCTCCGATATTTGTCTTTCCCCGTAAAAGTTATTGAAATTATTTTGTTGCAAACGGACCACCTGGTTGCATTGGTACTGCCAATAAGTCTGGTTGGATGATTCGAGAAGACTTTCTCATTTTTCTGGATCACTTTATAAAACATTCGAGAAGCTCAAAAGAACGACCTGTCTTATTAATTTTAGACAACCATGATTCCCATCTTTCTGTTAAACGCATAGATAATGGTGTTGTAATTTTAACTTTAACGCCACACTGCTGTCACAAATTGCAGCCCCTTGACAGGTCTGTCTATGGCCCATTTAAGAAGTATGTTAATAGTTTTTGCGATTCTTGGATGCGGAGCAATGTAGGAAAGCCTATATCAATATATGATATACCAGGTATTGTGAAAGATGCTCTGCCATTAGCTGCAATCCCAACAAACATCCAGTCAGGATTTCAAGTTTGCGGAATTTATCCTTTCAACAATGTATTTAGTGACGATGAGTTTCTTTCAAGTTATGTGACGGATCGACCTAATCCTGGCAGTAAACAGGAATCTATTAAATCAAACAAAATTATAAATGGGCATGAAGAACCAGCCAATGCAGACAACGTAGATATAGCAGAAAACTCTACGCGTGCGCCACAAACTCCATGTAGTTCACCAAAAGCACCCACTACTTCTACATCACCTAAGCCTGATTGTTCACGTGATGCACTGTATTACAATCCTTTTTCTATCTCACCATCTAAATTTTACAAACAACCAGTGGTTGAAAAAATGTTAACGACTTCTGTTTCACCAAAGCCCGGTTGTTTAAGTGAGACTATGCATTACAGTCCTTCAGAGATTCGACCGTTCCCAAAAGCAGGAGAACGCAAAAATACTATCAAAGGTCGCAAACGTCGAAAAGCTGCAATTCTTACAGATACGCAAATAAAAATGAGTTACAAGCGGATAAAGAAAAACTCAATGGCAAAAAAATGAATCAACTGGAAAAACAAAAGGGAGTCAAGAAAAGTCTAACAGCACAAAATAAAGGAAAAAAAGCCCTAAAGAAGAATAGAAAACCTCTTAAACGGAATGACGAATCGTCTGATGACGATGATCCATTGTGTTTAGTTTGCACTGAAAATTTTTGCCATTCCAAATCAGGTGACAAATGGATACAATGTACAAAATGTCAACGTAGAATTATATTTTATCTGTCAAAATTGTGACTCAGATGATGATGCAGTTTAATAATTTAAACCTGTAACAACCAGCCCCAAAGATGTAACAACCAACTCCGTTATGGGGTTGGTTGTTACAACTGACATAACCTATTAAAAAAATTCACAGTTTAATTTGTAATTAATATTAAGGACTATTATTCAGGTTTTTATTTAGATAAAAGTATGAGCTACTATGCTATGTAGAAAAGTTTATATTAAAGTTGAAATAAATGATATTAAAAATGCTTAAGCGAAAATTGTAACAACGAACCCCGGTCTCCCCTACACATATTTAAAATACATGGCTTTTTTAGTTTTTTAATGGTGTATTGTATTTAGGGGAAGGTTGCCGATGTAGTACCTGTTTCTATATTTTTGTGCCTGTGGCCTGCATTTTGTGGTGCTTTAAAGTATAATATTTTGCCTCTATTTTCTAATTTATTGGTAATTTTAAAATGATAACCAGTAGCCAAAAACTGCATTATTAAAAAGTATTGCATTCGGTACAATATAAGCAACCGGTTACCTAAGTTGTACCCCAGGTATGCTAAAGTGTACCAGCTGTGATTGTACCTATGTTAAAATACTTATTTCTGAGAAACAAGCATTATTTATTTTGTAATGATTGTTAATGATGTTAATGATGTTACAAACGTCTGTCACAAATATATTTTTTAGCACCGCCTCCTGTTACACCTGAACTTTCGTAAACCCAGCTATTACATTTATTGCACTGAATCATATCTTCCAGAAGTGTTTCTTCATGGATGAAACAATACTATTCGTCGTAATTAACTTCTATAATTGGCGATGTTATTCCTGTAGAAGTTGATGGTTCGTCTAATTTGTTGAGCTTTCTTTTTATTTTTTTTGTGATAAGCTTTTTTTTTTTTCTTCTCTACCAATTCCTCTTTGTATGGAGTGGAAGCCAGAATTTCTGCTTTTTGTGCACGTTGCTTCCTTTTTCTTTCATCTGTCGCGGGTAGATGAGATAACATTTCAGGACTATAATATAGATTAGCCAATTCATTACCGTCTGATTTTCATTCTGCTTCAAAAATGTTTTCAGATTCTGAGTTAGTTGGCAATGGCTCATCAACACCTATTTTTCGTTCATCATTATCAGTCGGTTGGGAATTATTTTCTTTAGTCTTTTCATCATTGTCAGATTCATTTGTTTCTAGCTCTGTTCTATTTCCAGCATTTAATCGGTTTGACACTTCGAACTGGGCATCATTGAAAACATAACGATTTATCGGCAATATACCTGAGCCCTTAAATGCACCCATCGCATTTGCAATTGTAGCTGCTTGACAATAGGCAATATTTCTGATATTTTAAATTGGGTAATGGTTGATCCAGGATGGGTTTTCAGCCATGTATCTTAAATTCTGGTATAGTAAGTTGCCATTGGACCAAAAATTCCTACATCTAAAGGTTGAAGGCGATGAGTGGTACGGCTTGGAAGTTGGAGTAAAATACCCCTGAATCTCTAGCCAATTCAATCGCTTCGAGGTTTTTTGAATGGGTCATATGACCATCTAATAGCAGCAATACTTTTCTTTCTTTGCTTGGTTTAACATGCTTTATAAAATGTTTTAAATATAGAACAAACAATTTCGAATTTATATAGCCTCTCGGATGCGGTGACAAGACTTACAGGTGGAGCACCTTATTTTAACGATTCGTTCATTCTTATGCGTTTAAAAATAATCATAGGCGATACAAAGCATCCTGCTGCACTTACACAACACACAATGGTGGCATTTGTTCCACGTTCTCCGCTCGTTATTCCACCAACCTGTCGCTTTCCCTTTTGGCCAACCACTTTCTGAACTGTGAAAAAACCTGATTCATCCACGTTGAATATGCGAGTTTTGTCCAACTGATTTTCTTCCACTATCTTCTCATATAAATAAAAAAAGCTGTAGAAGTTTTGTTTGTTAAAACATCTAGCCCGTGCCATAGATGTGGCCTCTGGTTGTCGCAATGATATATTTTGGTGACGGCTCATGAAGGCATAATACCATTTTTTTCCTGCCATGCAAAGGTCCTGATTAAATGAACATTTTATTTTGTTTTTACGTGCAATTGCGAATGCTAATTTTCTAATATCTATTATTGTTAAACCAAACATCAACGATTCTAGATGTAGAATATGATCCACTAAATCTTTTTCGATATGTTCTGGTAATGCTGTTCCAGTTCCTTTATATTGTTTTGCATCTTTGGCATAAGTATTAGTATTGGACAGATGTCTCTTTAAAGTAGGTTTTGAAATACCAAACTGACAGATTCATTTAAACCCATACTGCCACTTCTGTACGCAGCCATAGCGTTGTGTAACTTGTAACAACTCTTTTTTGTGTTGTATAAAATATACCTCAATTTAGGATCTTTCCTTCATTTAGTTCTAAATACAAGAAAATTTTAATTATTTTACAATATTGGTATGAGGTAGGCAACTTAATTTGCATATCTTCTTAGTGTAAAGATTTACATTTCCTACTTCCAATTTGTATTCATTTCTTATCCGATACATAACGCGTCTGCGTTCAGTTATTCTGCTGATATCTTATGCGCATGACCTCTTCATCTACTTCGAAATCCTCCATTTGCACTCCCTGTTGAATGTCGAAGCATGAAGCTGCTTCTTTTTGATTTTATCTAAATTTATGTGAAAGCGCCATCAATTTGGTGGTAAGAGATATATTTTTAATACATTTACATAAAATTAAAATCATTTTGTTCTTTTTAGGCGTTTTCTTGACGTTTTTCTTTACGTATTTATACCATTTTTACTTTAATTATACGTTTATCATTAATTCAATTTACAACGTAATTGAATCTTAAGTACGCATTTGATTTTATGGTTGCGTACATTTTTCGTTTTATGATTGCAATTTTTTGAATGGAAAATGTCCAATTAATGCAATAAGAAGTGGATTTAAAAATTTTAAGAAGAAATTGTACGGGTTTTATAAAGATAAATTAAATTTGGGGTGTGACTGATAACATTATGTCAAGATTGCACCATGATGACGTAAGAATGACTTCATCCTGTTAACCTCTCCGTAATCATATTTAGATACCAGAGGTTGTCAAAAAGAAAAGTTTGTGTACAAAATTTCTAAGGTGTTTATTTAGTGATTTATTTAGTACTTTAAGCATAATTTTAAGACCTTCATTATTTCATCAATACATGTAATTCAATAAACATAGTCTGTATATTATTATTTTTTACATTTTTGTCGAGTCGGTTTAATTGTCCCGATAATTTAAAAAAAGGCAATTTGGCGCCCGAGATAACGTCATTCATTTGTAACATTCGTTATTATTGATGGTAAGTGGTAATTAAGCAACTCATTTTATTTGAACCGGCCCAATTTAATCAACCGATGAGCCAAAGGCACAATTATAAATGGTGTAAGGTTAGTATTTTTTGGAGAATTTATTATTTCATTACTTTTGGATAACTTACTTTTTATTATTTTAAAATTGTACAACGTTACACATTTTTTATTACAAACTGTTGTTCGGTCCACTTGTAATATTTTTGCTTTTGCTTTATGTACCTTGGAGCATTCATCTAAAGAAATAAATAAATAGTTATTATTGTAATAATAGTATCTATAAACTCAACGTATTTAAGAGTAGTTAATGCGTATCGTATATTGTACCGGTACAATATAGGAAACCACTCAGTGGTACAATTTAGGGGACTTCCATTTTAGATAATTATTTAATTATAAAGACTTTTGACTGATAATCATATTATGATAACTGTTCATTCACAGCGTAAAACTATACAGCTGCAAGTGGTCTACACTTCATTCTTACACATATATAAATTTATTTGTTATTTACTTACGTTTGATTGCAAAAATTACATCAAATTGCTACACAAACACAAAATTGAGATTTTCAGCAACTGAACTAACTTAAGTCGTGAAATTTTTTGCAGAGTACTTTGTTAACAAAAAGGTTTAATAACGTTGAACTACAGACCATTAGCAGTTCTAGTTTCTTTAGGAACAATAGTGGTACAATTTAAGCGGTGGTACAATATTGGCAACCTTCCCCTATGTTTATGAAAACCTAAACGTTTCGATAACTGTAAATGTTAAATAGAATACAAAATTAAACCATTATAAAACCTAAAAAGGTACCGTAAACCGGGGGAACTTCACAGGTTTTTGTCATATTTAGCCTCGCCCACCAAAATGTGTCAACTAGAAACAGTTGACTCTCGTGCCGTTGTAACACTTGATGTCTTGGATTTCAACCACGAAAATATCAGCTTTGTCCCTCACTCCCTCCCCCTTTTTGGTCTCTTTTTGGTGTCGAAGTTACCCGATATGGGGTAACTTCGACACCCTATTATTTTAGTAGATTTTCGAAGTAGGACAGTTCCTGGGTAACTTCGACCCAAAAAAAAGTAAAATTGGATTACATCAATATTGTTTTATCATATTTTAAAGGTCAGAACTAGGTATCAAATAAGAGTACAAAAGGGTATATGTTATAAAACTATTGTTTACTAAAGTAAAAAACTTTGGTTTAAGGCACATTTGGCTTAAAAAAACAAATCACATTCTCTAAAAACTAAAGTGAAAGGAAGGAAGAAACATTCTCAAAAACAATTAGTAATAAACAAAGTAAACAAACAAACAGAACAGTAAAAAAACATGATTATAAAATGATTGCATTAAAGCAAAAACCTTTAGTTTTAAGGCACATTTGGTTAAAAAAAAACAAATTTCATAAAAAATAAAATTAAAAGGAACATTCTCAAAAAAAGTGAACAAAGTAAACAAACAAACAAATAAAAACAACAAACAAAAATTATAATAATATTAATAGTCAGTTTTTAGTCGTCGTCATCCTCGCAAACAGGACATTCGTAATTTGCTCAGTTTGAGCATTTATTGCACTGACCACAAACGCATTTATTGCACGTTACGCACTTAATCCAAGCTTTCCGATTAATGTACTTGGAATAAGCAAATTGAGCACGAGTCACATCCGAACCAAGATTACAAGTGCCACAGACCCATTTCAAGCAGCTGACGTAACAGATCCAATCATTTTTGCCAGTGTAATTTTTATAACTGCAATTGCATAATGAGCAGTAAGAGTCAGTGTTGCTATCAATAGCTCCGCGTGACGTTGAGGCTACTGGCTTCGTGGTTTTTACCTTAGGGTTAAGGCAGGTTACCTTTGGTTTTTTGTTTTTTGATTTGGCTTTGTTGGCAATAGTCTTTTTTGGCAACTTTGGTGGAAAAACATCAAGTTCTTCGGCATTCGCAAAATTGGGTGCCATCGTAGCTGGTTTCGATTTCATTTGTTCACCTGGTCTTGCCGAAACTTTTTTCCCCTTTTGCGAATTGCTGTTTTTTCATCGTAACCATAAGATTCATTCAGAAATTCCAGTAAACTTTCATCCAAAGATCTTTCCGAATTTGACTGTGTAGATGGAAGTTTTGCTAAAACTGTTTCAAGGCTAAAAGGGCTTATCCCTGTTGAATCGAAATCCGGACTGCAGGTTCTTTGCTGCATGTTCTTGTATGTGTACCCATAACCGGTTTAAAAGCGATGGGAATTGCTCTTTCGGGATGGACCCTTTTCGACGTGATTCCTTTCTCAAGCCATCCAAAACCTCCCTCCACTTTCGTTTCATCGGAACAAAAAAACTGACATTCAGCGGTTGCATTAAGTGCGTAGGGTTGGCAGGGAGGGGTGTCATGTATATATTGTTGGGTAAGGCAGCTTGTACAGGGTGTCCCAACGTAGAGTAAAGTAAGTTTATGCTTAACTAGAATTATTTGTGTAAATATTGTATGGGCCATGGGGTAGAGGTAAGAAGTGTGCATTTTTTTAAAATATTGGAAGTTATACAGGGTGTGCCAGAAAAGCAGGACGTGAAAAAGTATGATTTTTTAAATAGAACACCCGTATTTGATTTTAGTTTTTAATTCTACGTGTCCATACAAACATATTTTGTCATACAAAAGATTGGCTGAAAGTTTTAGTTCTTGAGATATTCGCGTTTAAAGATTATTATGGTCATTTTCGTGGGGTTGATGAATGGGCAATTGTTCCGTTATTTCACAATAAAAAATTGATATTTCGTGTGAAAAATGAGTGATATTATACTAACGTTTAGACCGAGTAGTATTTCTAATTTTCTCAACAGGGTGTTTGTTATAACCATTCAAATTTGAAAATTCTCAAATTAAAAAATCAGTTTTTTAATTGCACACCCTATATATTTTTATTTCATTTTATTCGGGATTAAAAATCTATCATTTTTGTCAAATATATCCTATATCTATCTTTGATAGTTTTCGAGGAATTTCGATTTTTCTCACTAGCTACGTTACGATACTATAACATTATTGTGGATCGGGTAGCCATGGAAAACAATTGGACGAAATAAAACAAACCACCTAAGCGAGAATATTAACAGTTTTATTAATGAGAAACAGTAATTCAATAATTATTCAACATTGCGTCTTAGTAAATGCTCAAATAGACGGCCTTCTTGCTGAATACACATATTGAGCCTTTTCTCATGTTCTGTCTCACTTCGGATAACATAAGAGGGTCACTGTGCGACAAGCTTCGCGAATTCTATTTTCATGTCCTCCCTTGTTGTAGGTTAATAATATACACCCGATCTTTTATGTATCCCCATAGGAAAAAATCCAGTGGAGTTAAATCGCATGACCTGGGTGGCCATAATATAAAGCCATTACGTCCTATCCATTTCTCCGGGTATTGCTGGTTCAAGAATTCCCTTACGTCCCGATAAAATGTGGAGGTGCACCATCCTGTTGCAACCACATATTTAGTCGTCCTTCTAAATTGATATCCTCAAAACACAGGCAATTCTTCACGTAAGAAATGCAAATAGCTGCAGCCCGTTAATGGATCATCAAAAAAATAGGAACCGATAATTTGGTCATTAAGTATACCACACCACATATTTAGTGACCAATGATTTTGGTTTTGAACTTCTCGTAGCCAAAATGGATTATCAATGGCGTAATAGTGCATATTATGCCGATTTACAGCCCCATTACTTTTAAACGTCGCCTCATCGGAAAACATTATGGAGCACAAAAAGTTGTTATTTAATTGCAGCCGTTGATTAATGATATTGCAGAATTCAATTCGTCTTGCAAAATCCTCTTCTCGCAATTCTTGATGAAGCTCAATGTGATAGGGATGGTACTTATACTTCAGCGTTGTTCGATTCACGTTTGATTTGGAGGTATCACATATCGTCGGTAATGTTCTAGAACTCACTTGGGGATTTTCTTGAATATTTAATAATATTTCAAGTTCTTTTTCTTCATTAGCTGCCCTTTTATTAACAACTTTACGTTTGAAGTATTTAACACTACCGCTAGAATCAAATCTATCACAAATTTTCCAAGCCAACAGTAGTAGGTATTCGACGTTCAGGATATTTCATTTTGTAGATTCGTTGTGCCAATAAAGGGTTTTTTCAGCCTCGCCCAACACGTATATCATATCAATTAATTCATTTGTCGAATAATCCATAATTGATACAAGAATTGATAACAAGTTAAATGCGAAAACGACAAATTTAATATGTGTTTATTTTGACAAGTAGGAAACCTTTGTATCTTAGTAACGCAATTATTATTTTCCATGGCTACCAAGATCCATGCAATGCAATGTTATCGAAAATAAAGTAGCTAGTGTGAAAAAATCGAAATTACTCGAAAACTATCAAAGATAGATATAGGATATATTTGACAAAAATGATAGATTTTTTAATCCCGAATAAAATGAAATAAAAATATATAGGGTGTGCAATTAAAAAACTGATTTTTTTAATTTGAGAATTTTCAAATTTGAATGGTTATAACAAACACCCTGTTGAGAAAATTAGAAATACTACTCGGTCTAAACGTTAGTATAATATCACTCATTTTCACACGAAATATCAATTTTTTATTGTGAAATAACGGAACAATTGCCCATTCATCAACCCCACGAAAATGACCATAATAATCTTTAAACGCGAATATCTCAAGAACTAAAACTTTCAGCCAATCTTTTGTATGACAAAATATGTTTGTATGGACACGTAGAATTAAAAACTAAAATCAAATACGGGTGTTCTATTTAAAAAATCATACTTTTCACGTCCTGCTTTTCTGCACACCCTGTATAACTTCCAATATTTTAAAAAAATGCACACTTCTTACCTCTACCCCATGGTCCATACAATATTTACACAAATAATTCTAGTTAAGCATAAACTTACTTTACTCTATCGTTGGGACACCCGAACAACGCGAGGTGAAAAATGCGACGCGAGGTTATTGCCTATCACAATTTTTAATCCTCTGGAGCGGTATTTTGTTTGGTGTAAGGAAGCAATATTTCAAAAAACTATCTTTCGAAGGTCACCATATCAAACCAACCGCTTAATGTTCAGTTATACACTGTGTCTTTAGGCCCCGAAATCGTCCAGTTTTCGTAAAGATGTTGTGCTTTATAGACAACCATCGGGGGTAGCAGGTCACCTTTTGCTGTGCCGCAAACCATCACACTTATCGAAGTCCTCGAATGTTCCTGGACCCTTTCCACTCGCTTAGTTCCCTTGGGGACTAAAACTTTCTTGGCCCCTGGGTCATCTGATATATTCGTCTCGTCGTAGTTGTAGATGTTTTGCGGCAGAGCATTCTGTAACTTATCTTTAATGTTATCAAAAAAATCGGTTATTTGTGTTGCACCAGTCGCAGCTCGTTGGCGTTTAATATTGATGGCTAAGCGAGTGCTGAAGTTGTTCCTTACCGCAAAGCAATGTACAAAGTCTTCTCCAGGTTGATTATTCTTCCATCCTGGAATAGATCGTCCCTATTTAGTCACAAATTTTGAAATAACCTGGCGAACGTCAGCTTGCGTCATTGGGAAACCCCAGTCGCTCACTATCCCCCCACCTTCTTTGCATATGTGCGCGGCATCTGAATACCTACCTAGGTAGGTACCTACTTATTCTAATTGTTCATCAAAATCAATCTGAAAAGAAAGAGAAACATAATCAATAGAAGACAATACCTAAGTAATATAAAATTAAAAAAAAAGACAAAAATTATAGTAGGTGTCGAAGTTTACCCGGATGTCGAAATTCCCCCGGTTTACGGTAAGTAAGTTAATTTGTGGTTTATCCAAATTAACTTTCTTGATTTCCAGTTTTAACACTAGAAATACGGCATAATTTATTTACCTATAAATACGATACTGGTCAATAGTGCAGTCAATTTACACAAAAATATTGGGATTGATTTTCCTGTGCGTCTGAGAGAAAAAATGATTATTACCAATTAATACATTAGTAGAAGGGAGGCACTTGCCGCCATCTTGTGTTTTTGAGACCTGGGGCACCTTGGCCGCCAGTTTTTTTATATGCCTACGTGGGGATCGTATTTTTCACCTTTTTTTTTCTTTTCGAAGGCCATTTGGACCTTTGATGGAATTTTCACCGTAATTAGAGTCCTTTTGGTTGTGTTAAGAACCATTTTGTCAGTTCACCCCTTTTTTATGGCTTCTTTTCGGACGCCATTTTCAACCCTTGATGGAATTTTCACCCTAATTAGAGCCCCTTTGGTTGTGTTAAGAACGTTTTTGTCAGTTCACTCCTTTTTTATGGCTTCTTTTCGGGAGCCGTTTTCAGCTCCTTGATGGAATTCTCACTCTGGAAGGTAGGCAAATGCGTGCGCATAAGATGTTCTGATTGGTGGCACTAAGGACAGTTCCTTTTACTTGATTGGTTTCTGATTGGTTCTTAGCCCCACCCAGCTTCTGAGCTCTGATTAGATGCTTATGGCCCTGAAATGGTTACGGTGGGAAATTTGAAAAGGTTCTAATAAGGCGCTGTAATGCTACCTCATAAGACAGCTATAAGAACTTGTGTTAGGTCTGCGCCCTCTTGTCGTGCCCCCCTTGGTTGGAAATAGTATTATAGTAAGGGGGCTCTAATGCTAGCTCATAAAACATCTATAAGAAGTTGTGTTAGGTTTGCGCTTTCTTGTCGTGGTCCCTTTGGCTGGAAATAGTGTTATAAGGGAGCTCTGATGCTATCTCATAAGACAGCTATAAGAACTCGTGTTAGGTCTGCGCCCCCTTCTCGTAGCACCCCTTGGCTGGAAATAGTATTATAATAAGGAGGCTCAAATGCTATCTCCTAAGACAGCTATAAGAACTTGTGTCAGGTCTGCGCCCTCTTGTCGTGGCCCCCTTGTTGCGAAACTTGAATTTGCTTGTAGGGTCATCTAGTGGTGTTGGGCTAATGAATATTTTTTCTGTAATGAAGACAGCGTCACTTACCGGTAAGACTAATTAGGGATTGTTGTGGCGCCATATATGAGGGGAGATTTGAACTTGTATTATAATAAGGGGCATAATGCTAACTTATGAAACAGAAATAGGGCTTCGAAACTTGCTTTCGGGTCTTAGCCACTGGTCCCTTGGCGGGAAATTTGAATTTGAATATGTATTTAGGTGTTTACATTCTGATTATTTATTGCGCGAAATTGGAACTTGTGTTCTAATAAGGGGCCTATTGCTAACTTATAAGACAGACATAGGGCTTCGCAACTTGCTTTCGGGTCTTAGCCCATGGTCCATTGGGGGGAAATTTAAATTGGGATTTAAGTGTTTACATTCTGATTACTTATTGCGAGAAATTTGGACTTGTATTCAAATAAGTGGGTCTAATGTTAGCTTAGAAGACAGGTATAAGGCCTCGCAACTTGCTCTCGAGGCTTAGACCCCTGGGCCCCTTGTCGGGAAATTTAAATTTGTATTCTAACAAGAGGGGCTAACTAACTAAAATATGAATTTGTTAATAGCACCATCTACTTGTGTATAGACCAACGACTGTTCTCTGCGAAATAGCTGGCGCCATCTAGCGGTACATTTTAAAAGTGCATACAGGTCCCTGTAATGGTTATGGTGGGAAACTTGAAATAAGGAGTATAACACTAGCTTTTAAGCTAAGACATAGGAACCTGTGTTAGGGCCTGTACCCTACTGTCGTGGCCCCTTGTTGGATATTTGAATGTGTCGTCATCTAGTTGTGTATCAACTAATGAATATTTTCTGTAATAAAGGTGGCACCATCTAGCGTTATATTTCTAGGACTAATCAGGGTTTCGTTTGTGGCACCATATAGTGGTATATTTTTAAACTAGCGAATGTTTTCTGTAATAGAGGTTGATCGTGTTCGTCTTTCCCTCGTCTTTCTCTGGTCTCTTTCTCAAACAAACAAATCAATGAATAACATCAAATCAAATTAATCATCAATTAAGCACATCTGTCCCAAACAAATCACGTTCGATCAAATCAAACAATCAGATCAATCTTAATCAATCAAATCAACCTCAATCAATCAAATCATAACTTACAGCTTGCGAAAACTAGCTTACAGTTAAAAAATACTGATGGGACTAACTTGTACTTACCAACCAACCACAATTCAAAAATACCAAATTGATTTAACTTAATTATACAAAATAAGCTCTCAATTAAAAAAATAGCAGCATGATTTAACTTACAGCGCGCAAAAGAAAACCAATCTAACACTTATTGTAATTAGCCATCTGACCGTCCTTTCGCGTTAATGCAGCATTGTTAGTGCAGGTTCGAACGCCGTTAGGAAAACAAGTTTATTAATAAAAATTGAAGGAAAGCTTAGCGTTTGAAAATATATAATTAACAACAGTGCATAATGTATTTAATCACGTTTTTATCTGTCTTGTTCTTCTTATTCTTCAACCGTGATTCGTATCTATTCTCATTGTTTTGAGACTGATCCTTCTCTTCTACCTCATCGCTGTTCGTCTTCTTCTGTGAATCACACCATCATCTTAGATGTGAGATACATTCATCTGATCCACGTCACTGTTTCCATCATCATCTTGAACGGTTATGTTGTAATAGTTTATTAACAATAGGTTACCTTCGGGAAAGTTTGGAGTGGGGGTTGCCGAAACAGCCTTGGCAGCCGTCTTAGGAGAAAATACCTCTGCCAAAATAGGATAAATGCACGGTTTAGGTTAGGCCAATACCCTCGCGCGAGTATTGACCTAACCTAAACCGTGCGTTTATTAATCTAACTTAATATTGTACGAGTATTGGCCTAACCTAACCTACACCGTGTATTTATTAATCTGACCTAATATTGTACGTGTATTGGTCTAAGACGTGAGGTGGGAGTTATGCATAGTGCACGCTTCTTGTATCCGTAACTACGCTTTAATATCTTCCCTAGGGGCATGTTTATAAATCTAAACTTCTTTTTTGGCAGATTAATTTTTTCCTAAAACGGCTGCGAAGGCTGTTTCGGCAACCCCCTCTCCAAACTTCCCCGAAGATAACTGATTCTATACGAACATTGACGAGTGCGCCCGCGCACAAGACCCAAGGCCGGTAACATTCTCGTTTCTCGCGCGTTTCGTATAATTTATTGTCTTGTTTATGAGCCAACATCAGCGGACATTAGAGATTTTACCCGATTGTTAATAAACTATTACAACATAACCGTTCAAGGTAATGATGGAAACGATGACGTGATCACATGAATGTATCTCACATCCAAGACAATAGTGATGATTTACAGAAGAGGAAGAAGAGCGGTGAGGTAGAGAAGAAGGATGAGTCTCAAAACCATGATGATGATAGCGAAGAATCACGGTTGAAGAAGAAGAAGAACAAGACCGATAAAAATGTGATTAAATAAATGATGTATTGTTTATAATATATTTTCAAACGCTAAGCTTTCCTTCAATTTTTATTAATAAACTTGTTCTCCTAACGTCGTTCGAACATGAACTAACAATGATGCAGCTAACGCGAAAAGGCGGTTAGATGGGTAATTACTATAAGTGTGAGATTAGCTTTCTTTTGCACACTATAAGTTAAATCACACTGCTATTTTTTTAATTGTATGATTTGTATGATTAAGTTAAGTCAATTTGGTATTTTTGAACTGTGGTTGGTTGGTAAGTGTAAGTTAGTCCCATCAGTATTTTTGTACTGCAAGCTAGTTTTCGCAAGCTGTAAGTTATGATTTGATTGATTGAGGTTGATTTGGTTGATTGAGATTGATCTGATGTATGATTTGATCGAACGTGAACAAGAGGCCACGACAGGAGGACGCAGGCCATACACAGCTTCCTATGTCTGTCTCTCTTATAAGTTACCAATAGGCCCCTGATTAGAATACAAGCTCAAATTTCTCGCAATAAGTAATCAGAATGTAAACACTTAAACAAAAATTCAAATTCAAATTTCCCGCTAAGGGACGAGGGGCTAAGACCCGAAAGCAAGTTGCGAAGCTCTATGTCTGTCTTATAAGTTAGCATTAGGCCCCTTATTATAATAAAAGTTCAAATCTCCCGTCATAGATGGCGCCACAACAATCCCTAATTAGTCCTACCGCTAAGTGACGCTACCTTTATTATAGAAAAAATATTCATTAGCCCATATACCACTAGATGACCCTACAAGAAAATTCAAGTTTCGCAACAAGGGGGCCACAATAAGAAGGCGCAGACCTGACACAAGTTCTTGTAACTATCTTATGAGATAGCATTAGAGTCTCCTTTTTATAATACTATTTCCAGCCAAGGCGGGCCGCCACAAGAGAGTGCAGACCTAACACAAGTTCTTATAGCTGTCTTATGAGATAACATTGGAGCCCCCTTATTATAATACTATTTCCAGCCAAGGGGACCACGACAATAGGGCGCAAACCTAACACAAGTTCTTATAGCTGTCTTATGAGGTAGCATTAGGGCCCCTTACTAGAACATTTTCAAATTTCCCACCGTAACCATTCCAGAGCCTTAAGCCTCCAAATCAGAGCTCAGAAGCTGGGTGGGACTTAGAACCGATCAGAAACTAATTAGGTAAAAGGGGTTGTCCTTAGGACCACCAATTAGAGCATTGTATGCGCACGCATATGCCTACCTTCCAGGGGCTGAACTGCCAAAAAGGCTCTTAATATAATCAAAAGGGTCCTAATTAAGGTGAAGATTCCATCAAGGGGATAAAAATAGCCCCCGAAAAGAAACCATAAAAAAGGAGGGAACTGACAAAAAGTTTCTTAACACAAACAAAAGGACTCTAATTAGGGCGAAAATTTCATCGAAGGTTGAAAATGGCCTCCGAAAAGAAGCCATAAAAGAGGGGTAAAAAGTACGATCCCCAGGTGGGCATATAAAAATATGGCGGCCACGTTGCCCAAGGTCACAACATCAAGATGTATATATATATATATATATATATATATATATATATATATATATATATATATATATATATATATATATATATATATATATATAGCTTTTCTTTACGGGCTATAGTTTTCTAATTACAGAGCATCGAAAACATGATAATTTGGAAGAAACACAAGAAATACACGTTTTACAAGAAAAATGTATGCGTTTATTGAATATTCATAAATAAACATTAATAAAACATAGTCATCGTTAAACACAATCCGCTTAAAAGTAAAAATAACATTTAAAAGTGAATTGAGTCGTACATATACGTACGTTATTGGTGTTTCTGTAGACTATAGAAGCTATGAAGTGGGGAGGGTTCCCCATACAATGGCCACTTCCTCCACAACTCCTGAAATGCAGTCTCCCTCCACACCATATCCCTT